>JAPMOQ010011592.1:173398-196832 GCA_026543055.1 Argiope trifasciata
TGCCAAAAAAACTCAAATTAACCAACCAACTAACTCTGTCATGATTTTAAAAAAAGTATTTTAGTTCAGTGTTGTGGGTTAATTAAAACCCTCACTGTATTTCAAATAAGGTTTCAATGATGCAAACGTGTTAGTAATGGTGGCGAATTACTAAGTGACTTTCTTTCTGCATTGCTTACAATGACGATGAATTGGATGATTGACACGTCACAAACAGCTGAGGCTATTAACTGCAAAACGAAAACGTGAAGTGAGTCGCGTATGGAGTCACCGAAAATCGTAAAAAGCACACCTCGGGCGTAAAAACGAACAATGGCATTGCCGATTACAAAGCGGGTCAACAATTTAATACTGATACTGCCATAATGAGCTTCTTCTATAAACGCAAATTACTTCAGAGTGAAATTCGAATCTCCTTCACTTGCTTGAAAAATACGAGTTTCAGTTTTGTGGTTTAGATAGTAGCGATTTAAACAAATAATTGTGAAAGGTTAAAACTATCCACAAAAAAATCGGAGCGCTTAAAGTATCCGATTGCGTTAAAAACACTGGTTTTCGACCACATTGGCTATTTTTTTATTGTTATTTCTTGTAGTTCAGACTTTCCTCTTTCCAAAACAGTTCAACTTTTCTATCAAAAGGAAGGCCTGACCTATCATCCAGGGGAAATTTAAGCAAAACATCTTTTTCAGCTAAAATTTATCTTTATTTTTCTCAGAATTTTAATTTTCATAAAAATTCTCCACCGTTAATATGATATCTCAAAAAAATAACAGAGGTATTTACATAAAAATTACAGCGTGTGTTTTAAATAAATTGGCCAATGAAAGGAACCAAAAGTTTTATTGTTGGTGAAAGGCTTTTTCATTTATAGGTGTTTTTAGAAAAATTAAGTTGCGAATTTATGGACGAAATGCATGTATACGTATATTTTTACCCATGACTTCTTTGCATCTCAAGATTTTTCTTAGATTTTGTTTCATTTCATTATTTCATCATTAGATTCTATAGCTTGTGTGGAAAGAAAAATAGGATTGCTGCTTTATAATTTTGTGTAGAGTGTCAACCGTTTAGGTTCAATTTTACTAAAATTTGCTACCATTTTCCTGTTTCTCAAAATATATTTTCTAATATTTTTTTGTATTTATAGTGTTTTGTATTATAATTGACAATACATATAAAAACCATAGGTTTAAATATTTTTTAACAAATTCAATTTTTCAAAATTTTTCCTTTGAACGTAGTCGGATACTTTAATTAGATAATTTCAACTTCCGCTTTCATTTGTATTTGAATTAGTCGAGTTTTTGAATATCTATACCAAAGTATTTTTTGGTTTGAATACCATTCTTTTTCTTTCTGTACCGTATACGATGTGTACAGGAAATATTGTAATCATCAAAAAATACAAACTCGAGATTCTAACGAATTTCCACATTTTAGACTTTCCAGAGCTCGGAAAATTCGAGTTTGGAAAATGTCTGTCTGTGACAAAGATAATTCAAAAAGCCTTTGAGTTAAAAGAAATAAATTTGGTATACGGTCTTTAGACCGAATCTTCAAATTTCTATCAAATTTTGAGTAAAATTTGTTGGAAAAAAAACCCGTTTATCCTACTGTTCGAATGCAAGTTAACACGATAACAACAAAACGAAGAGAAATAGATAGATATAATCGATACAGATTGAATATTTATAGTGTAGACAAGTATCAGATTTTGAGCGAAATTCAACTACGTATTGATTATTTGTAGATCTGTACTTTCAGAAAAATTCAAACGCGATAATTAAAAAAACCTGGGAACTTAAAATATCAAATTTAATAAGTTATTTGATGATTGCATGTGTAGGTTTGCGTCCAATTTTTGTTTCAATCAGCTGAAACGCTTCCAAGACACAAATTCAATTTTTCTATACTATTAAACGCATGCCAGGGATTAATCACTAAAAAAACTCGCCAAGGATGGCATGATATATTCAATAAAATGATAAATTCACGTCAAAAGTTAATGTCTCGAGAATATTGTACGCCAATATCATACAAAGCGTTCTCTGAGATATCTTTTTTAGAGATTATATGAGAAACCTTTGAGTTTTTCATATAAAGTTTAATAAATCTCTTTGAATTCCTCATATAATCTTTGAGTTTCTTATATAATCTCTCTCTTTTTTAAAACCATTCCTACTAGTTTGTATCTTGAGTTAGACATAATTTTGAATGATCATGTCTTCTTAGTTAGAACGATACTTTTAGTTAATTTTAAATGGCTGATTTATTCAAAGTTTCCCTTATTAGAGATTAGTTTTAAATATTTCAGAATGATTATCTGTAAGATGAATGGGATGACGTGTTATAAAACTACTATCTAGTGTGATCGGCATCGAAATATTTGCTCTGTTTTTAAAGGGAAATTTTGTTATAGGAATGTGCATTGAATACTGGCGAGTAGGTATTAATGATTGCTGTTCGTTTCAATATCTCAAGATTCTCACCTATTAACAATTCTACCTTACTAAGGAGTGTACCGCAGAAGAATGAACCATTTTCAGTATTCTTCATCATTTTTTTTACCTTGATTTCCGCTTCCATTATGTACTTTTCCATTCGGTTTTTTTTTCTATAAATATATGAAAGTCGTATCATTTATGATTACACTGTTTTATTTTAACTTTAAATTGCGTATATAATTACTTCAAATGCAAAAAAAAAAAAAAAAAAAAAAAAACCCACTTTGAATGATATTTTATATAATTTCATTAAATCATCTACCTTTTTTAAACTCAAAAATGCCATCAAAATTATGAAACAATTTAATCTATACTTATAATAAAGCTCAATGTGTGTGTGTGTGTGTGCGTGTGTGTGTTGGCGCTCTACAGGCCAGACCGTTGGACCTACAGCTACTAAATTTGGTACATGTATACCTTGGAGGTCGGGAATGTGCACCTTGGAGCTCTTTTTTCGAATTTTTAATTAGAATTTGAATTAATTAAAATTTAAGCGAAATTTCGACGTTTTTCCGTATTAACTTCCGAAAATATTATCACACGAACATGATTTTTACATCAATTTAAAGATTAAAAAAATTAGCTTTCTAATGGTATCAGTGTTTTAATGTATAACTTAAGCTTCTATTTTTAACGAATTTTTAAAGAAATATTTTAACCATGCTTTTTTTAGCACGTGACAGGATTAAATAAAAGAAAACAATGACGGAAATTCAAAAAAAAAAAACTATCATCGCAAATCAAATCTAAAGAAAAACAACTTTCAGCACGGGACTGGATAAAATAACATAAATATAAAAAGTGATATTTTCTAAAAAAAATAAATGCAAGGCAAAAGATTCTATGATCGTTTGCAATATCTGAATGATTAATTCAATAAGTCTTCTTTATTTACGGTAATCCTGATTGAATTTAGACAGGATATGCATTGAAATCCCGACTTAATGGCATATTTATGTAATCGTTTGCAATATCTGTATCATTAATTCAATGACTTTTTCCCTTTTTCGCTTTCTTTAAAAAAACATATTTAATATTTTGGAAACAACACCGAAATTTTTTTTAATATTTTGGAAGCATAACCGATAATTTAAACTGACTGATTTATAAAATGAAGGAATATTATTAGGAAAACGTATTCTTTTAAAGCTTTCCGTCCATCATCTTAAGGAAAATATTAATTTCAGGTCAATCAATGCCCAGAATCACTTCAAGGCTAATGAATATGTGATTGAATTGAAAATTTTAGAACGCATTACTCATGGCGAACCAGCTGGTCGCCAAAGGCTGCTAGTAACAAATAAAAAAAAATGAACTGTTTTAACATAAAAATTATTGTTCATTATCATTGTGTAATAAATAAATAATAATTTCTATGTTGAAACAGCTCATTTTTTCGTTGTTGAATAACAATAAAAAAAGGAAGATTAAAAATGTTTTAACATAAAAATGATAATTTATTATCATTTCGTAATAAATAAATTATAATTTTTATGTTAAATATTCTTAATCTTCAATTTTTCTTTGTTATTCAATAACAAAAAAAAAAAAAAACTGTTTTATCTTAATTTTTTTTTATGTATTATTGTTTTGTAATAAAGAGAATTACCAAAATTTAAGAACAGATATCGTCTATTTATTCATCATAATTTAGTTGAGGCCCTTTACAATAAATTGAAATAGCTCTAAAATATTTCATTGGGCAATAGTACCTTTTCTCCATAATATTACGAGCTATCCACAATCTTTCCGTCTAATAAATCCACGAATATGCCATATTTATCAAGTTTTAACTCATTAGCGCCTCCTCCTTTTATATTTCCTCTCACCTCTATTTTGCTTAAATAGACTCTTCCGGACATACAGTGGGTAAAAAAAGTTTCCGTACGGTCACTAAATTTAAGAATAAATGAGCATAATTTGTAAAGTATTGCATTTTTTCTTTAAATACTGTCTATATGTGTTTAGTATAAGTCTATAAAAAGAGATTTTTGTAAATTTTCATTTTTAAAAAAACGAGAAAAGCATATTATTTGCAATATCTAAGGTAAATTGAAAATTCCAATGCAAAAAAAGTTTCCGTACGCTTTATGCAAATTCTTTCTGAAGTGTTTAAAACAGGCCCGCAGTAAATCTTTGACGTCAGAAATAACGTCACTGATAAGAAAACAACATTTTGACAGTTGTTGAGTTTAAATTTGTTCTTGATCGTCTCAAAATGGAAGTTCCCAGATCTATTCGAGAATTAGTGATTAAATTGCGAAATGATGGATTATCAATGAAAAGCATTAGTGAAAGGATTAAAAAATTGAAGTCTACTGTGCAATATATCATTGAAAGATATCGTAAACTTCCTTCACTTGAGGATAGAGATCGATCTGGTATGCCGTCAAAATTAAATCGTGTGCATAAGAGAAACATCTTACGCCAAGTTCAAGAAAATCCACGAATTAGTGCACCGAAGTTGACAACTGTTTTAATGGTTGGTTACAACATTGAAGTCTCCACTCAAACCGTGAGAAATGTCATTAAAAAAAGTGGTTATCATGGACGTGCGGCCCGGAAGAAACCCTATATAAGTTTGTACAACAGGAAAAAGCGCCTCGAGTTTGCAAAGAAGCATGTAAGCAAGCCATTATCTTTTTGGAAATCCATTCTTTTTAGCAATGAATCAAAATTTAGCATTCATGGGTCAGATGGCCGAGTTATGGTGTGGAGAAAACCAAACGAACAAATGCTAACTAAGAATTTATGCGGAACTGTGAAGCACGGTGGTGGCGGTGTTATGGTGTGGGGGTATATGAGTGCTTCTGGAGTAGGAAATTTGAAGTTCATCGAGGGAAATATGGATCGATATGGATATCTGGATATTCTTAAACAAAATGTATTATCCAGTGCAGAGAAACTATCTCTGGAACTGGATTTACTTTTCAGCAGGACAACGATCCTAAACACACCTCTAAGATTTGCCAAGAGTGGTGCCTTAACCATGTTAAACAACAATTTCATAGCCCTCCCCAGTCACCCGATTTAAACCCCATTGAACATTTGTGGGAAGAAATTGGCCGACAACTTTAAAAATATGACATAAAAGACAAAGTTGAGCTCAAAAGTGCCATTAGTAGTATTTGGTGTAATATTTCTTCAGAAACAACAAAAAAAACTTGTAGAGGTAATGCCTCAACGTCTAAAAGAGGTGATAAAGGCCAAAGGAGGGCCCACTGATCATTAAATGTATATTTGTTAAATGTATTTTGCATTTTTTAAAACTTTTTTCGTGTTTTAGGGCACCGTACGGAGACTTTTTTGTTCCATGTTTACAGCATTTTTTGAGTTTTTAAGATTTATTATTTGATTTTGTCAGTATTATCATTCTTTTAATGTGAATAAATATTAAATAAGATTAGTTTTAACTCATTTTTAAGTTTTCATTTTTATCATTATGAATTTTGTGTGACAAATTAAGCTTTGATTTGCATT
Source organism: Argiope trifasciata (assembly GCA_026543055.1). Classification (NCBI taxonomy): domain Eukaryota; kingdom Metazoa; phylum Arthropoda; class Arachnida; order Araneae; family Araneidae; genus Argiope; species Argiope trifasciata. The sequence continues at coordinate 179,386 of JAPMOQ010011592.1, forward strand.
CGTATCTGCGTACGGAGACTTTTTTTACCCACTGTATGTGTTAAAGTTCGGAGAATTTTCGAATCCGAAAGCGAACAATAATAAAATTGCTCTCTTTGCGAAAGTTTTTATATCATTTCACGTTTTCTCTTCAACGGTTTTCTTAAATTTTCGTACATTTTCAGTGTCGGAATCATGCATCAAATTTTATTTTCGAAATTTATGGCATTTTTAAATTATTATACTCAGCCACTTTATAGAATTTATGTAAAATTCGACACGGGTATAAGAATGTGGCAATAAATAAACATGTCATCTTTCTAATTTTTTGAAAATATTTTGCATAGTTTGTTTTTAAACAGATACGGAATTTAAAAAGAGATTTTTGGTGGCAGAAAGGTCAGAATTGGAAAGTCCATCGAAATCTAAGGTTTGAACCTTTTGACGATTTCAGTATTTTCTTTCTGTAAATTTCTTTTACGAGAAATCAACCAATGAGTGTGGTCTCCACCAATAATTCTCGCACAATCTCCAATAAAGGTTTTGGGCCGCAATGGCGGCCTGGTGGTAAGGTCTCGGCTTCGGAACCGGAGGGTTTCAGGTTCGAGACTCGATTCCACCGAAGAACCGCCGTGTAAGAGGGCGTTTTTTGCACGTTAAATCTGCCAGGCCATACATCCTCTCGCTGGTGTGGTGAGAATCCAGGTGTCGTCCTCGTTATCTGACCGCGGTTCAAAATGACGAGGTCCCTAGTATTATTGCTTTATCCTTAGAGTTGCTTTATAACGAAAAGTTAATACAACTAAACCTAACCCGGCTTCTAATATGGGGAACTTTGAAAAAGAGATCGTTTCATTTATTTAAGAGCAGCTTATTCATCTGGAATAATAAATTATGCACAGCTTCAATTTAATTTCTTATGCTGTAATTTGAGGGGGTCTGGTGCACGTTGAATCCGTTGGGTTCAAACGTCCTCCCGCTGGTGTGGTATGGAGAGGGGGTGGGAGCTCAGGTGTCGGCCTCGTCATCTGACCGTGGTTCAAAATGACGAGGTCCGTCCCCAAATAGCCCTAATGTGGCTTTACAACGAGACTTTAAAATATCAAAACTAAACTAAATCAATAAAGGTTTTATTTAATCCACTTTACATTGGGGACCTTGGGCAAAGCTTTGAATGTTACGAGTGCATAGTATTTTATTTTTAGAATCTGACTCATGAGAATTATATGCTTCTTAGACAAGAACAGATTTTCTTTACAACACTAACTAATTGAAAATCCAATTCAAATATAAAAAAATAGCATGGAAGTGCGTTTCGTTATTCTCCAAATAGTATATGTGCCACATCTTATAGCTTTGGGTCAAATACCGTGACTTATTGAGCTCCATCACATCCACCCACACCTGCAACCATTCACCCACACATGACCTCCCCTTCACACACATCTGTATTATTAATAGAGTTTAGTTTTAGTTCAGTTATATTAACGTCCCGGTTTAAAGCAACACGAGGGCTATAGCATTGCACTATTTTTTATGGCACTTGCTATTGAACAGCCCGCTGTTACGATGGCAGCGATTTAAGCCAGTAGGGAGCGTTTCTTGTTTTAGTGGCGCCAATTAGGGACAAGAGTACGACTTTGCCACTCACACGTCACTCATTCTCTTGCACAAATACTTTTTATGGGGCAGTGGGCACATTTACACTTAGTTTAGTTACATCCCGTTTTGAAGCAACACTAGGGCTATTTTGGGACGGATCACGAAATTTTGAACCGCTGTCAGATAACGAGGGTAACACTTGAGTTGGCACCCTCTTCAAACTTCCACACCACACCAGTGGGAGGACATCTGGCCCTGATGGATTTAACGTGCACCAGACTCACTTATACGGCGGTTCTTCGGTGGAATCCGGCCTCGAACCGGCAACCCTCCTCTTCCGAATCCGATACTTCTATTACTAGTAGAGATAAAGTTACCGGAAAAACAAAGAAATCTCTATTCCACCAACAAACAAATTCTTCCTTTCTAATCCCTGTTCTATTTTATGTTGTAATCGATTATCAGTTATATTCAATCGGACTGCTGAGTAATTTGTTTCAAGGAATATGAATGAAAAATAACATTTCAATATATTATACAGCAGCCTCCAATTCCATTTAAAGGACCAGAACGCTATTATTATTATGGTAAATGTTAAGTCTTGGTGACCTGGGGGTAAGGTCTCTGCCTCAGCACCGGAGGGCTGCAAGTTCGATTCCTGATTCCACCGAAGAACCTGCTTTAATTCGAAAGAGCTAAATCTCATTCGGCTTGGTATGACCAAGTGGCATTAGACCGAGCCGACCCGTCAATTTTTTGAGGTTAATCTTCTGAGGCAAAATTGTTTATTCCACTATTGTTTAAAAAGCAATGATGAATTTAAAAGTGCATCTAATCCTCATTGAAATGTTTACATTTTGAAGAAAATGGGCCCGGAAACGTGATATCAAATCACCGAAATTCAAATCATTTGAAACTAATACAATAAAGTTTAGTTTAGTTTAGTTATATTAACGTCCCGTTTAAAGCAACACGAGGACTATTTTGGGACGGACCTTGTAATTTTGAACACAGTCAGATGACGAGGACGACACCTGAAGTGGCACCCCCCTCTCCACACCACACCACACCAGCGGGAGGACTTTGGCCTGACAGATTTAACGTGCAAGAGACCCTCTCACACGACGGATCTTCGGTGGAATCGAGTCTCGAACCTGAAACCCTCCAGTTCCGAAGCCGGGACCTTACCACCAGGCCACCGTGGCCCGCATATATAATAAAAGTTCCTTATTCGCGCTTCCTTCATTCGCGTTTTTACTATTCGCGGATTTAAAAAAATGCGACCCAATTCCTATATTCGCGGGTAGAAATATCTTTATTCGCAGATCTAACAAGTACATACATTATAATAAAAGGATTCCAACCCAATATCCTTTGTAAATGCCGTCAAATGGACTCATAAAAAAAGTAAACTTGATCTTATTACAACTTTGCCTAAAGTATGTTGTTAAATGCGAACATAGCCGGAATCGTGAATGGAATAGGACGAGGTTCAAACGGAGAGATTCAAGTGACATTCAGGAATGGCTTGAAACGCAAGATGACGGTTCGACTGAAACCGACTTGGAGGAAATGTCAAAGCCCATTGAAGGAGGGGCTTCAACAAGCACTGGAAACGGAAAATTTCATTTGAAAAATCTTAGTGAAGGTTTGAGAATGGCAAATGAGCTTTGCGATTTCTTTACGAACATTGATCCGTCTATGGAATGAAGTCTTATTTTTAAGAGGCAAATTGCTACTGCGACTGCTGCGTATTAGTCTGAATGGAAGGAGCTTTTAAAAACTGCCAAGCAAGAGAAAATGACAAAATTTTGCAAACCATTGCCAAAGCCTTAAGATAATGAATCAAAATGTTCAAAAACTTTGATTAAATTGATTTTTTTTGTCACCTAGGAACGTATCCCCTACAATCCCGTATAAATGACCATTCCGTATTCAAGGTTTCTGTATTCGCGGCATATTTATGGAACATGTACTCCGCGAATAAAAAGCTTTTACTGTATTTCTCTGAGGTTGTTCGTCCTGTGCAAAATTATTTGTTCTGCTGTTGTTTAAACAACAAACGCGCCTTTCTAACTTTGAACTTGACCGATTCAAGGCTTATCTAAAATTGTATGATTTGCCATTGATTGTCCTCAAAAATTAGTGAAATAATCACTTCACTGTCATATCGCTCGTCATTATGGCTTTTATTTTGACGAAACTATTGATGTTTTGTAAATCCGAACCTGTTTTTACCAAACAGAATTTCTTTTGAAAGATAGTAAAAGAAAAGGGCAGCGAAACAGACAAAAGCACTGATTTTTGTACTCTTATATTCTTCCTTTTTTTTTTCACTGATTGAAGAGGAAGAACTAAGAGAAGAATGGATGACGTCACAATTTTTTTTCAGGAATAATCAAGGAAATATCTGTTGAGGTTATTATTATTATAACGTGTGCCAAGGACAAATTGCATTCGCTGCTGCTAAGCAAAGAGAATTTCGATCAGAGAAAAAAAACGAATGCCAAGTCTACAGATCCATCTATATTACTTTCACCCTTTAAATACAGACAGTTTTGAATAATATTTCCCCTATAAATACAGTGATTGTTTTCTTACAGATTAGATAAACAATAATTTAAATTGGGATAGCCAGATTCAACACGTACATTGAAGAGTCATTTTTTTGTGTTTGACTAACATATTGCAGATGACAATTATTGAGTTTTTATTATTTTTTCTTTGATTTAAAAGTTTTAATGAAGATTTGTACTTTTATAAAAACTTGTATTTTAAATGTTTGCTTAAGTAACTTTACAAAAGGCGACTGCATCGAAAAGTCAATTTTTTAAAATGTAAATTTAGGATTTTTTTTTGTATTTAATATTCTTAGTGTCTGAACAAGTTCCTTTATGAAACCGTTAGAATTTTATTAATTACTAGCTGTTACCCGCGACTCTGTTCACGTGGAAATTTCGATGTATGTGTACGAAAATCTATCAAATACGGACAAATAAAATAATTTAAATGTAACCTAAAAACGACACATTTAAAAGTATAAGTACATACGAAACATATAACATAAATACAATTTAATAAGAAAAACACACAATTAACGTTAAAAAAATTATTTACATTGTATACCCAAAAGAACACAAAATAGCTAATCAAATCCAATCAAATTCATTTTATCTATTGATCGAAATTGAGATCGCTACAAAACTATCTTGCATATAATTTTTAATTTAAATAAAAACACAGTTGTCAACAATCACACGCGAACTTTCAACTCCAGTTGGCGTAACGTACATGTCTGACTTTTCTACAACAGTTGTAGTAACGCAATGCAGATTAGAAATTTTTTATTTCCTTTATTCTGTCTTCTTTTAATCTAAAAGTATCTCAGAATGGATTTGAAAGATAGATTTATTAACAACGTTTGATTTGAAATAAATCCAACACAAAGAAAATAAATAGAATCGTTTGAAATAATCGGTCGAAATTCTGCTAAGCCTAAACTCAACTCTGTTGGGGAAAAAACCTGGAGCCTTACTCATATTTGGCGGGACTCCGCTTTTTGGAGCGAAATTTTGTTTTTAATGAATAAAAAAGTGAACCGCTCAATGAACTGAAACAAATAGTAGCCTATGTACTATTCCTGACTCTAATTTACGTTTGTGCATCCAATTCGGTTTCGCCATTCTGACGTGATTGAGTAACAAACATCCAAACTTTATAATATTAATATAGACTATTTAGTTTTGGGGAAGTTACTCTGATTTTTATATTTGCATTTCCATAGGTTTTAATGCTATTTTCTCAAAGTCTAATCGTTGATAATGTGTTCTGGCAAAAATTATCATTAATTGTATTTTAATGCATATTTTTTTGCTCATATTTGATATAATAATTTCTCAATATGATCTGCAGTTCTTGATCGATAGAAAATATATTCGATTTATTTAGAAATATTTTATAGTTCTTTTAGTGCTTCAGCACTTGAAAAAAATTGAAAATTCCATGTTTTGTATTACTTGAACCCTATATTTAGAGATTGAATAGAAATACAGCCTGTTTTTTAGTTTAGGAAGTTATATTTTTGTATAATTATATATTTTTTATATATAAAATAATATATTTCTTAAACCATGTGCAAAAATTTAAGCAAAACATTTGATAAACCTTTAAACTAGATGAATATTACTTTGTCTAGACAACAACAATAACAAATAAGCCCTTTTCACCAATTTTTTTAAAAACAAATTACTACTTAAAGGATATATTTTGGTGCCATAAATGTTTTTTTTAATACAAATATTCCAAAATTTAATTACTTTCGAATTATTTAAACCTAATTATATTTTAGCACACACGCTTTGGATCAATATTGAATGCATATTTTTTGCACGTACTTGAATGTTCTTTTCTAAATAATTAAAAGTAAATTAAAGATAAAATAAAATAAAGATAAGTAAATTAAATTTAATAAACTAAACTTATATTTATCATTACTAAGTGCATTTATGTTCCAAATTGGACTTTGAGCTTTCCATTTCCAGCAATTGAGCCTTGTAGACCGGAACATAAATTTTTTAATGACGTTTCAAAGTGTGTGTGTACATTTTTTGATGTACCCTCGAATGCATTATCATCTACTTAGCAATAAAATTTATCTCAATGACTGACCATCAATTCAATTTCTTTTATTCATTTACAACTTTTTTTTTCTACATAAAAATTTATTTTGTTGTTCATCCCTTAAGGTATCCGACTACGTTAAAAGCACTGGTTATCGAGCACATTGGCGAATTATTTTTAAATTGTTATTTCTTCTAGTTCAAACTTTCCTCTTTCCAAAACAGTTTATCTTTTCTGGGGAAAGGAAGGCCCGATCTATCATCCAGAGTCAGATTTTTTTCAGCTAAAATTTGTCTTTTAACTTCACTTTTCTCAAAACTTTAACTTGCATGAAAATTCTCCACCGTTAACACGATATTTCAAAAATTAATAGAGGTATTTACATACAGATTTCAGCGTGTGTTTGAAATAATATAGATAAGGAAATCAACCAAAAGTTTTATTGTTGGTGAAGTACTTTTTCATTTGCAGGTGTTTTTAGAAAAATTGTCCCACATTTGCATGGTAAGAATGCATACATACGTATATTTTTACCCATCACTTCTTTGGATCTCAAAATTTCCCCCTGATTTTGATTTATTTCATTTATCATTATATTTTATAACTTGTGTGGGAAGAAAAATAGGATTGCTTCATTACAATTTTGTGTAGTGTGTTAACCGTTTTGGTTAAATTCCAATAAAATGTATTACAAATTTTTATAATTCTCAAAACATGTTATATTTTCAAGTAATTTTGCTGTATTTATAAAATTTTATATTATAATTCACAATATATCAAAAACCATAATTTCAAATAATTTTTAAAAAATCAAATTTTTCAAACATTTTTCTCCGAACGCATGCATGCCTTTAAGGCCCTAAGGCCAAAACGATACCTTAATTTCTTGAACGGTATTTTTTTTCCGTATAATTGATAATCCCTGTTTTTTTTGCATACGTTGCAAATTTTGGAACAATTATGCCAATTTAACCCTGTTTTTAGCACACGTTTTAGAATCTTCAATTACTTTTGAGTACTTCGTGTCCTTGATTTTAACTTTTAACCGTATGCATGGCGCAAATTAGCCAAACATGGCTCTTGTGCCAAAAATCTCGAAATACCAAATACCTAAAAAATCATATAACATATTTCTATACTATATCTATATAAATAAAAATGTTTGTTTGTCTATATGTCTCTTATGCCTTCCTAAACCATTCATCCGATTGCGATGAAACTTGGTCAGCTTATTGTTTACATCTACGAGATGATTATAGAGGTGGTACAATTATCTAAAATTAATTAAAAAATTCCAAGGATTCATCTCCAAATATCTCGCCGTGGAGGCAGTAGACTCTGTAGAAAAGCTAAATCCGGGTTAAAGGCTAATATTTTGGAGCTGTAGTATGCCAATGTCACGCAAGTCATTCTCAGAGGTAACAACTTTATTGCAGATTAGGCGAGAAGATTTCGGGGAGACCTACCCTAGGGGTTTTATATTTTAATTGAATTTAAGCATTTTTTGCAGTCACTACCAAAAACATGGTAGTACAAATAATTTTGCACCATCATAATTTTAAAAAAATGATCTTTTCAACTTTAGTAACGATTTTTTGATATAACTCCTCGATGTTGAATCAGTTAAAAAAATATTTTAATCACATTTTCTAACATTAAACTTGAGAATTCTGAGCGAATATTAAACGAATCACGAGATACAATCAATAGTTTCATTACCATTCTGAAAGAACACCAAGCTTTACAATTCTAAAAGAATACACGAATCTAATACATAAAAATGCATATCTGTTTGTTCACATTTTATATACTTTCGTACCCTTCATCCTATTTCGGTAAAGCATTTCCAAATTATTGATTGATTGCATTTAATACTATTTTTTTCGGTGGCAGCAACGCGCCGGGTACCATCTAATTTCCTTTATAAGGAAAAAAAAATCGCCAGAAGTACTAAAACAAAGATAAATAGCAATTAAAAAAACAACTGATATTTAAAATTTGCATGTCAAATGTCGGTGATAATATGTAATTAACATTATCATAAAAATAACTTTAATTTTCCGCTCTAGGAAAAAAACGGACTTTTTGAAATTAAATATTTGCCCAGAGCTATTCATGTGGAATCGATGCTCTCTTCAACACTCACTTGTTGACGAGGTTTGAAGACACCTGTGTTTGCTGTAGTTTACGACCGATAAAAACGATGCAAGCTGCAGATATTTTTAGTCGGCATATACATTCGGAAGATATTGAGAATGCTTTTAATGGTCAAAATGTAAATTTATCTCAGTTTTTTGTAACACAGATAAAATAAAAACTAAAAGAAAGTCTCTCGTTGGCGCACGTGATTTTCGGGGTAAAAGATTAATATTCTTTATTTATGGAAATGAATTACGCAATCACAAAAGAGTAGTGGCGTGTGGCTTCTTTGCTATTTGGCGGCACGTGGAATACTGCATAATAAGGCATATTGCGTGGAATACGTAGCATAGAGAGGTTCGAAGAATCTTTTTTAAAATCTTTGTCTTTCTCAAACAGCGGGTTTTATTAGAGAACAGGCAAAAGAAAATTGAAATTAAAATATTAAAAATTGAGTGGTAAACCAGGTGCACTCTCTCAATTTATAAATAAGTATCTGGTTCCCGGTGCTTTGCTATCGCCGAAAACAATTATCAATCAATCATTTGGCAATGTTTTATCGAAATAGGATGAACGGTACGACAGCATATTAAATACAAACAAACAAATACTTAACCATTTTTTTATATTAGATTTGTGTATTCTTTTAGAAATGCAAAACTTGGTGTTCTTTCAGAATGGTAATGAAAGGAACTATGTATTGTACCTCGGGATTCGTTTAATATTCCACCATAATTCTCAAGTTTAACGTTAAAATATGTGATTAAAATAATTTCTTTTAAAACTAATTCAACACATTAAATATATTTATACCATAAAATCGTTATTATAGTTGAAAAGATAATTTTTTGAAAATTATGATGGTGCAAAATTATTTGTACTACAATATTTTTGGGGGTTATCGCAAAAAACGCTAACATTTAATTAAAATATAAAACCTTCAGGGTTGTTCTCCCGAAAACTTTCTTGTATAATCTGTAATAAGGCTGTTACCTCTGAGGATGACATATATGACATTTGAATACTAAAGCTACAAAATATAAACTTTTAACTTAGATTCAACTTTTCTACAGAATCTAATGTCTCCTCGGTGAGTTATTTAGAGATTAATCCTTGGTAAACAGATGCGGTAGAGATTCGGTTTTTTTTTTTTTTTTTTTTTTTTTAACTTTAGATAATTGTACTATCCCTCTTACCATTCCGAAAGTGTAAACAATAAGCTGACCAAGTTTCATCGCAATCGGATGAATGGTTCAGGAAGGCATAAGAGACATACAGACAAACATTCATTTTTATTTATATAGATTATGCATTCCGTTTGTTTATGTTTATAACATCGACCCAGAGCCGTCCAACCGGCGTCGGTGGTTACCCCAGAAACATTGATCGGGGTGGAAAAGGTAGAACTTGACGACAGTAGAGTGTAATTGGTACTTATGGATGCAAATGTTTCTTATAGTTTGAACTGATTCCTTTGTCTCAATTACCTGTAATACTGCTTGAGTAATTGTTTACTTTTTCGTAACGAAGTATTTTGATGATGATTAGGTGTGTGTCAAAAGGGGCGTTGCTCCGGTTAAAGCTTTTTAAGGTCGGATACCTTAAAACGCTTTTAAGGTATCCGACTAAGTTCGAAGGATAAATTTTGAAAAATTGAATTTTTTTAAAAGCTATGGTTTTCAGATGTATTGTCAATTATAATACAAAATACTATAAATACAAAGAAATTATTTGAAAATATATTTTGAGAAATAGGAAAATTGGTAGTAAAAAAAATGGATCGCATTTAAAACTATGGTTTTTAGTTGTATTGTTAATTAATAATACAAAATACTATAAATACAAAAACTTATTTTGGAAATATCATATATTTTGAGTAATAGGAAAAATTGTAGTACATGTTGATGACATTTAACCAAAACGGATAGCACTTTACACGAAATTGTAATGTAGCAATCTTATTTTTCTTTACACACAAGTTATAAAATATAATGACGAAGTAAATGAACCGAAATCTAAAAAATAATTGAGACGCATAGAGGTGATGGGTAAAAATATATGTATATATACATTTTTACCATAAATTTACAAAATTGTTCTAAAAACACCTATAAATGAAAAACCATTTTACCAACAATAACACTTTTGGTTCATTTCATTGCCCATATCATTTACAATACACGCTGATAATTTTTTACGCAAATACCTACATTAGTTTTGGAGATATTATGTTAACGATGGAGAATTCTTTTATGAAAATTTAAATTTTAAGAAAATAGAAGGGAAAGTCAAATTTTAGCTAAGAAATATGTTTTGCTTAAAATTTCCCTGATTAGGCCTTCCTTTTCTTAGAAAAGACAAACTGTTTTGAAAAGAGGAAAGTCAAAATTGCAAGAAATACTAACTTAAAAAAATAATTCGTCAATGTGGCTGATAACCAGTGTTTTTAACGTAGACGGATACCTTAATTAAGAAAAAAAATAAGACTTTGACTAGTTATTAAAGGACTAGCTATTCAAAAATCTTTCATGTGCATGTGTACTAGATCCAAAAAAAAGCCAAATAAAAAAACCCGCATAAAAAGAAAAAAATGGAGAATGTCTAAATGGCTCATGTAGCAGAAGCTAAAAAATGTTCCACAGTAACAGTATCATTGAAATACAATTAGTAAATAACAAAATTTACGGCCCTCGGTCGCCTGGTTGGTAGAGCGTCAGTCTCGCAACCGAAAGGTCGCGGGTTCTGTCCTCGTCGTGTTGGCTCATGGCAGTTAGGGCCCATTCAATAGGTAGTGGCTGCAAAGTCCTCCAAGTTCCCATAACCTCTAGGGGAACTGAATCGGGGATGAGTCGGTCTCTGATTGTGATCTGAATTCTGAATTGCGGATGGATGAATGAGTTCGACCGCCCCCTCAAAAGGTTTGTGTCGTGTGTGTTCGAGCAAAGTCGCACTTTTACCTGAACGGTGCTCATTCACAACGAAAGGCGCACACTTCTGCCTTATTCGAAAGAACTACTCACATTCGGGCTTGGTATGGCCAAGTGCCATTAGACCGACCACCACCACCACGACAAAATTTACCGAGAGTAGGCAGTTTAAACTTTGAAAACAGAAAAAAAGAATTAAGCAAACAGAAAAGTATAAATAAATGAATGAAAAAATAAATAAATAGGGAAATAAATATGCGAAGTACGGAGAAAATATTGGGATCTATAAAATATTCTATCTTGAGATTTTGACGAATATCCACATTTTATGAGTTCAAAAAACGCATCTTTGGCAAATGTCTGTCTATCCGTTCGTGACAGAGGTAGCTCAAAAACAATTCCAGAAGAAATGTTATACACGGTTTTCCTAAAAAAATTTCAGATTTCTATCAAACTTTAAGTGCAATCCCTTAAGTGGAAGTCCGTCTGTTTTAATGTTAGTGAATTCGATAAGTAAAAAATTAAAAAAGATTTGATAGATAAGATTCGGTACATAAATTTAATATCTACAATGCAGATACTTCTCATATTTTGAATAAAATCTAAGAAGAAATTGATCATCTGTTAGTTTGTGCTTTCAAACTCATGGGAACGTGATAATTCATAAATGCAATGATTTCATACACTCCTGAGTATCCGGTCTAATATGGAGGAAGGGCCGAGGTGGTCCGGTAGTAAGGTCTCGGCTTCGGAGAGTTTCAGGTTCGAGACTCGATTCTACCGAAGAACCGTCGTGTGAGGGGGTCTCTGGCACGTTAAATCTGTCACGACAAACGTCCTCTCGCTGGTGTGGTGTGGTGTGGTGCAGAGAGGGGGTGCCAGTTCAGGTGTCGTCCGCGTCATCTGACCATGGTTCAAAATGACGAGGTCCGTCCCAAAATAGCCCTCTTATTACTTTAAAACGGGACGTTAATATAACTAAACTAAACTAATATGGAGGAAGGGTTGGCCGGATAGGCCGGGAGCCAATACCGGAAGACAAAGTTTCATGTCAAAACTAGCTGTTTACAAACCTACGTATATTACTATTACTATTACAAAGACTTAAATCGCATTTCCGTACAATAGCTACGAAATATTAATCTTGGCATGAATTTAGCCCCTTTACTGGATCTGTTGTCTCCTTGGCGAGTTATTTGATGGTTAATAGATGCGGTAAACAGATCTGAAAATAATCTTTTATACTTTAGATGATTAAATTATACCTATAACCTTAGCGTAAATTGCAAATTCTATTGGAATCGAATGATCAGTACGGCAGCGCATGAGAGACATACAAACATTCATTTTTATTTATATAGATGTCAGAACTTCGAATAATTGAAGCCAATCCGATCATCTAATTAACTTTATAAACTTTTCAGATTATATATCTGATTTTAATCAGTTCGTCTTTCATACGACTAATTCGCCAACAAAACAAATGAAAAATTCCGAATTATCTTTTTGATAAAATCTACCGATTACTCGTCAGCCATTATCGCCCGTTCAAGTACACGATGATTTTGAGCGCTACCCTTGAACTTGCTTCTTGCTGGAGCTGAGTTTTTATTATCAAATATCGAGATTCAAACGAAGCCAGATATTTTCTAGTGTTTGGAGCTGAGTCAAGTTTACTGCGCCGTTTGTTTGTAATATAATACTGGGTGGAATGCGCTCTCTAGAAGTGCTGTGTAGGGGAGAGGTATTAAAAAGTTTATTGCTTTAGCTCTGGAGTCGGGAGGGAAAACAAAATTCTACAGCTCTTTGTTTTCGTTTTAATTTTATTCCTTCATTTCTATCGTCATTTCGGGTGTCTTCAATTCGTTCCTATCGTACTCCAAGTGGTGGTATATTAACAAGCCAATAACAGCCACTAAACCTTGGTGATCACTTTTGTCTAACAGATATGTTGCGCAGCTACAGGTCATAAGGTAGCTAATTCGATCCTTGGCGGAATTCGATACTCCACAATACAATCCGCCACGTTGGTGACCTCGAACAATGAACACTCTCCTCGCTCGCCATAACGCTTGGCGCTTTAAAATTGTTCGTCTCTCCGTAGACTCACTGATGGGGAAGCATTGTAGTAATGTCTTAACAAGCCAGTAACAATCGCTAGACATCGGTGATCACTTTTGTCTAGCGGATACATTACGCGGCTGCAAATCGTAAGATCGCGAATACGATCTTTGGCGGAATTCAATCTCCACCTTGGCGCGACTCCATAATACAATCCGCTACATCTGAGGCACGCGTATCACTTTAAGAAAACTTTGTGGGGTAAGTGAAGGAGATATTGAAAATGAGACAGTTGGGCTATTTGTAGTTTTAAGGAGTGCATTTTATAAAGTCCCTTTTCTACTTGCTCTTACACAAAGTGTAGAAAAAATACAGTACACTCCCGAGTATCTGATCTAATGTGGTTTTAAAGGTAGACCGGATAACACAAAAACCGGATTGACAGGAGTTCTATGAACTCATTTACTTGTCAGCCAATACCAGAAGACAAAGTTTTTATACAAAAATTCACTGTTATAAAACATATTTTCTCAATTCTTAATGAATATTAATTCCTTTATTTATCTCAATACATACAGAGTTTGAATATGCCATGTCCAAGTAAATCATAGAAGCAGTTGTTCGTAGTTGGAAAAGTCTCGGCTTCGGAACCAAAGGGTTTGCGATCTGAATCTGAAGATGAATCACCCCATGAGAGCTGCACGTTATGTATGTCAGTAACAAATGTTCTTATGCTGGTGTGATACGGAAATTTCAAGAATGGAAAAGTTTTTATTCGATTTTCTCTACTTATAATAAAGCTCAATGTGTGTGTGTTGGCGCTCTAGGGGCCAGACCGTTCCACTTAAAGCGACCGAATTTCGCATTTGTATACCTTGGACACCGAGAATGTGCACCTCGGAGCGATTTTTTCGAATTTCTAATTAGAATTTGAATTAATTATAAAGTGAAAGTTTGGCGTTTTTCCGCTATAAATTTCGAAAATATTATCGCACAAACAGAATTTTTACATCAAGTCAAAGATTTAAAAAATTAGCGTTCTAATGGTATCGGTGTTTTAACATATAACTTAAGCTTCTATTTTTATCTGAAAGTAGAATTTAACCAGCAACAGCCCAGTAAGAGGGCTTTGCAGTCACTTTGGCAGAAACTCAAACAATGATTAAAATAATTCTTATTGTAAATTTAACTGAGGTAAGTGTGATGTTCAGCACATGTTTAAATGGAATCGTGATGTTACGGTATAAGGCTTCTTTGATAATATGAGTTCAACGAATATCAAAGTTTGGATATATTTGGCTGAACAGTTAAGTACCTAAATATTTAATTGAAAATTTCAGAAAGCATTACTCTTGGTGAAGCAGATGATCACCATAGGTGGCCAGTATTTTTAAAAACCCATATATTAGTGATAAAAAATAATCTTTACGTATCTAAATCACTACTTTTTGTGTATTGCGTTCAAATATATACAGACAAGCTATGCAAGCAACTGTTAGATTTGGCCCAGAATTTTCTATCTGGTCTGCGATTCTAATTATAAAAGCATTCTCTCATTCAGAATGTAAAAGGATATATGCCATATATTAGTTCTGAAGGACATAAGACTTTCTGCAATTTGAATGACAATATTCTAAAGTTCACTCAACGAATGTTTTATGTTTCCGCATTTCGTAAGAATACGGGAAATAAGTCAGACTTTCCACATCTGATTTCCATCGGAAATTCGATAAGCATCTAGAATTTCGATATAAAGAGCGCACACCGAATTTCATCCATTCAGCTAGATTTTGTTTTGTTCACAAACTTAATTCAATCTTTTGCTTTTAAAGAGATTAAAAGTAGAGAAAATCTAAAAATCGGAAATCTAATCGGAAAATTTAAAAAGACTTTTAATCGAAAACTTAATATCCTGTCAATGTTTAACCCTTTATTTACTGAATTATGTCACCATCCATTTTTCAACTTCATTTTTGCCCCCGTCGTTTAGTTTCTTTGCAAAATAATCCCAGGGAACCCAAGAAAAAAATGTAATTAACAGAAATATCTTAATTAGTTTAATTATTGATTAACTATCTTTAATTCCTACTTTTAGCTTGTATTAACTTCATGTTAGTAGGGTTACATTCCCCGTGTTCTTTAGAATACCATCGGTAAAAATAGTGTTTTAGTAAAGATATAAGCTAGATTTAAATGGTACTTTTAAGTACCGTCAGTAAATAAAGGGTTAAAGCGTGGTTCGTCTTTCGTCATATTATTACTTAAACTTTCTCTTAATTATAGCAACGAGAACTTACCTGAAAGCATTTAATAGAGTCGCAAAGCACGCGATTATAAAAGCAGTAATTGAAACTTTAAAAAGCACTCTTTTAAAATGCTTTGGAAGGAATTTCTAAAAAATTATTCAAATCACAGAAAAATTATATGGATATAAAATTTGTATGACTGATAAATCAATTTTTCCAATCTTATAGGGATGTAAAAAGAGATTTTTGGAAAAACATTCAAATTTTGATATTTTTTAAATCAGCTATCTGAAATTTTATAAAATATACTTTTTTATGGAGAATTTAGAAAATCTTACTCAAGTAACAATTAGAAACCGAAATTAATAGCTTTATGTCTAAAGGTTTGCCTTGTAAAAGTTTTAAGCAATTTTTTGCATCATTCATATTGCATGACACAATTTTCAAATAAAATGAAAGCTTATATATAGTATAATGTTTAAAAACAAACAAAATTAAACTTTCTCGATTACCCTCAAATAAAAGAGTTATCCCTCGCTTTTCGCCAAAAATCGTGGATCTTAGATGATGCAGAGAACATTTTGCAAGACATTGACTTACAATAGTTACAAAGTATTGGCTAGATTAAACATTTCTATTGGCTCTGTCATGCCATTTTTGGCGAAATATTCACCGATTAATTTTTGGCATGCGGTAATAGTATCAGAAATTCGAGTTCAACAGTTCTTCATATTTTAATTGAATGTCCTGATTTTAATTTTCATCGTTTACATTTATTTTAATTGCTCATCATTTGACATGCGAACGTTGTTGAGGAGTTTTTGGAATCAGAGGATAACGACCTATGTTGCCAAAAATCCCATTCTCAACCCATATCAATCAATTGTCAGCGGAAAATCCCCACAAAAGCATTATTCTGTTTTTAAAGGCAACTGGCTGTTACCACCATCTAAATCTATATTATTTGTTGCCAAACACATCTCAGCATTCTTCCACAATTTTATCATTGCACTTTATGCATCGTTAGTTTTATTACATTCTTTTTGAACTTTTTATAGAATTTTAATTTTCTGGTTTAATCATACGTATGGCGTAGTAAAACCTTTTTTGGCTCTTATGTCATTAAAACTAACAATCCATAAAATGGAAAATCGAAATAAGTCTCAGATGCGTTTTTCCAAACTGATTGAAAACAAATTTTGAACCAGAGCTACTCTTGTAGTCCCAAAATCTCATACAAAATTTGATGTCCTTTACACTTCCGATTGTTCGATTCGTGACCTATGATCCGGCCTAGTTTTCTTTTATCTAATTAAGTTAGGAATTACAGAATTTGTGTTAAAATGTGTTCCGTTTATATCCTTTAGCCTACTTTCTTTCTAATAAATTTTTGAAAGGTGCAATTCTGTATATAAAGATGTATAACCTACCAGTACAGAGCCTTCTGTTTTAACTCGTCCCTTTACTGGCAACTTCTATTATTCGCCAGATCGCGTTCACATTCTACGTGGTTTGAGAAAAATGAATATACGTATTTGAGAAAATACGTATTATAACAACGTGTTTTAGTATCAAACTTTGTCTTTTGGAATTGATAGGCAAGGAAATGAACTCATAGAACTCTAGCCTTATAACAGCGAGTAAATAATTTTGAAACTTTAACTAAACATTTAGTAAAATTTTAGTGAGTTTTTTTTTTGCAGTAACTTCCGAAAATATTATAGTATAAATAATTTTGCACCATCTCAGTTTTGAAAAAATGTCTTTTAAAATATATTAAAGATTTTATGGTATAATTTTTATGTTTAATCAATTTTAAAACAAGATGTTTTAATCAAATGTTCTAACATTAAACTTGAGAATTGTGAACGAA
>JAPMOQ010011592.1:212845-226604 GCA_026543055.1 Argiope trifasciata
AATACTATGAATACAAAAAAATATTTGAAAGTATATATTTTGAGAAATAGGAAAATTTGTACCAAATTTTATTGAAATTTAACCAAAATGGTTAACACTCTACACAAAACTGTAATTCAGAAATCGTATTTTTCTTTGTACACAAGTTATAGAATATAATGATGAATGAAATGAGCCAAAATCTACGAAACATTTTGAGGTTCAAAGAAGTGATGGGTAAAATGTAGGTATACATGCATTTTTTCCATAAATCCTCAACTTAATTTTTCTAAAAACACCTATAAATGTAAACGTATTTCACCAGCAATGAAATTTTGGTTTATTCCATTGACTCTATTATTTAAAACACACGCTGAAATTTTTATGTAAGAATCTCTATTAGTTTTTGAGATATCATGTTAACTTTTTTGGTGAAAATTAAAGTTTTGAGAAAATTGAAGAGAAATTTTAACAGAAAAATATGATTAGTTAAAAATTCCGGAGGGAGATAAGTAAGACCTTCCTTTTCTAAGAAAATATAAACTGTTTTAGAAACAGAAAAATCTGAACTACAAGAAATAATATTCACCAATGTGGTCTATAACCAGTGTTTTTAACGTAGTCGAATACTTTAATGGAGTTTGTCATTTCTATTTCAAAATCGACCCAAGGAGGATGTAAGCAAATATGGATACGGAGGAATAAGTATTTTTCTTTTCATAAGTGAAAAAATTGCTTGGATTCATTATATAGTATAAGCAAGTTTTTAATTACTTTGACTCTTTCTGATCTAATCAGAATTAGAGTTCTAGGGTATCGTATTAGTAGGTTTTCAATTATTTTATTTAACACTATCTCAATATTTTCACTTGAAACGAATTTTAATCCTATATCTAGTGAAATAACGGATTTCAAAATTTACAGCATGTTGTCAAGCTGAATAGAAATGCCCTTAACGCAATCGAGTTAAAAGAAAATTTAATTAATTTAAATCGAGAAAGATCAAAACTTTCCGGAATTTTCCTCAGAGCTCGCGTGAGATTTTTCCAGATGGAAAGACCTTCTCGTTGTGATAGAAAAGGTTTTTCTATCTCTTTTTGATAAGATAACGATATTTTCGACGTGAAATGCCAAAGTATATTTCGATTATGCACCTCATCTGGAACTTTCAGTCACCACTAAGCATCGAATTATCCGAATATTTGATATAATTAAATTGTGTTATAAATTAAATTCTAAATGTATTCATGAAATTTTTTTAAAAATAAATGTAATAAAAATTTCTTTTAAAAACACAACTTATTAAAAGAAATTATTTAAAATATTATTTTATACGCTTTAGATTTCAACTTATTAATATTATAGAATCTTGCTGTCTGTTTTCTTTTAAATTCTCATTAGGTGTCGCCACTTACATGTAATCAAAATTTAACTGAATCAACGGATTAATTATTAACTAAACCTTGGCATTATTAAAAATAAATGGGCACAAAGCCACAAAACTAGCTTATGAGGAAGGAAATTATAACCTGTTGAGAACTCTAATTTCACAAGCATGAAATATGTCAAGTTGAATATAAGAATGTAAAGACCATAAAATTAGTATTTTCTTTTTGATATTTTGTATGGATTTTCCTTTATATATATGCAAAACACCCATTCTAAAGGACTCGAGAACTAATTTCTAAGCAATAGAGATAAGAATATAATTATAACTTTACAGTGCTTTAAGGTATCCGACTACGGTAAAAACACTGGTTTTCGACCCCATTGGCGATTTGTTTCATTTTTTTTTCTTGTAATTCAGACTTTCTTCCATCTGAAACAGTTTATATTTTCAAGGAAAAATAAGGCATGAGCTATCATCCAAAATCACATAATTTTTTCAGCTAAAATTTGTTATTGACTTCAATTTTCTCAAAACTTTAATTTTCATTAAAGTTCCGCACCGCCAACATGTTATCTCAAATACTAATAGAGGTGTTTACATAAAACTTTCAGAGTGTTTTTTCAATAATACGGACAATGGAATGGACCAAAAGTTTTATTGTGGGTGAAACACTTTTTCATTTATAGATGTTTTTAGAAAAAAATAAGTTTCAAATTTATGGAAAAAATGCATATATAGGTATCTTTTTACCCATCACTTCTTTGCATCTCTAGATCTTTCTAAGATTTTGGTTCATTTTATTCATCAGTATATTCTATAAATTGAATAGAAATAAAAATAAAATTGTTGCTTTACCATTTTGTATAGAGTGTTATACATTTTGGTCCAATTTCATTACAATTTACCACGTATTTTCCTATTTTTCAAAATATATTATATTTTCAAATAATATTGTTGTATTTATGGAATTTTTATATTAGAATTGACATTACATCTAAATCCATGTTTTAAATAGTTTTCGAAAAATCCATTTTTTAAAAAGTTTTTTCTTCGAACGTAGTCGGATACCTTAATTGAGAGATTGAATTATATTTTATGTTGTCTTAGTCAATAAATGCACAATTTAACAAATCACAAAGCCTTACTTTTCTTCAATCCATGTTATTCATAGTTAGAAAAATATTCTTGATATGCTAATACATTTGCTATAAGTTCAATTCTTCAATAATTAAAATTGACTGGGTTACGAAGATTTTATTATTATTTTAAACGATAAAGAATAAATTCAATAAGTCATCAACTTGGGCCAATCACTAAACGGATTCAATTTCCAAGCCCCGAATGCTGAGTAGTTTAAAACAACAATAAAAGATTTCAGCGCTTTTGCGATAAAAAAAATGGGCAAATCAAAGAATTATAGAATCACATTAATTTAGGTTAGTCAATATTTGCCTCTTGGAAACGAAGCTCGTTTTATTGCTTGCTATTACTTGAATCAGCCGATGAAATTGTCTGATATCGTCTAAAATAATGATAGTCAAAGATTCATAATGCACTTAATTTTGATCGCAGACTTTTATGCTTTGTAGTACAGTAAAAGTTCTTTATTCTCGGGGGATATAAAGTTTTTGAACATATATATATATTTTGAATATATATAAAGTTTTTGAACATTTTGATTAATTATCGTAAGACTTAGGCAATAGTTTGAAGAATTTTATCATTTTCACTTGCTTGGCAGTTTCTAAAAGCTCCTTCCATTGATACGCAGCAGTCGCACAAGCAATTTGCCTCTTAAAAAATAAGACTTCGTTCCATAGACGGATCAATGTTCATAAAGAAATCGCAATGCTCATTTGCCATACTTAAACCTTCACTAAGATTTTTCAAATGAAACGTCACTTTTCCACTGCTTGTTGAAGCCCCTCCTTCAATGGGCTGTGATTTTGACATTTACTCCAAGTCGGTTTCAGTCAGATCTTCATCTTGCGATTCAAACCATTCCTGAACGTCACTTGATTCTATCAGTTCGAGTCCATCTCGTCCTATTCCATTCGCTATTTCGGCTATGTTTGCATTTAACAACATACTTTAGACAAAGTTGTAATAAGATCTATTTAAATTTTTTTTATTAGTCCATTTGACGGCATTTGCGAAGGATATTCGTTGGAATTCTTTTATTATTATGTATGTACTTATTAGATCCGCGAATAAAGAAATTTTGTGTCTCGAATAGAGGAATTGGGTCGCATTTTTTTAATCGGCGAAAAGTGAAACGCGGATAAAGGAAGCGTGAATAAGGAGCTTTTACTGTATGTGGAATGCACGAAGAGAAATAACTATGATTTAAAAAAAAATTTGATTTCAAGGTTTTGATAAAATGTTGTTTACAGCCTACTCTATTTCCAAAAAGTACATTTTTCGAATTACGTCTCTCTGAGAATTTCCTTCCCGCTGATGTTTTGTGGGGGGTGCCACCTCAGGTGTCGTCCTCGTCCTCTGACCCTGGTTCAAAATCATGAGATCAATCCCAAAATGGCATTAGTGTGTCTTTACAACGGGTAGTTAATATATTAAAAAGTTGGACTTTTAAAAGATTATTTTAAACTAAGGTTTTTAGATGTATTTTCAATTATAATACAAAATACCATAAATGCAAAGAAATTATTTGAAAAAATATATTTCGAGAAATAGGAAAAATTGTAATAAATTTTAATGAAATTGAACCAAAACGGTTAATACTCTAAGCAAAATTGTAACCTAACAGTTCTATTTTTCTATGTACACAAGTTATAGAGTACAATGATAATGAAATGAACCCAAATCGAAGAAAAATGTTGAGATGCAAAGAAGTGATGAGTACAAACAGATGTATGTATGCATTTTTCCCTTCAATTCACAACTTGATTTTTGTAAAAACACCTATAAACAAAAAACCTATTTCACCAACAATACAACTTTTGGTTCATTTCATTGCCCTCATTATTTAAAGCACACACTGACATTTTAATGTAAATACCTCTATTGTTTTTTTCAGATATGTTAAGTTTTGTAGTTTAAGTCATTAAAGTTTTGAGAAAATTGTAGCTAAAGACGAATTTTAGTCGACAAAATAATGTGACCATGGATGATCGCTCAGACCTTCCTTTTCCCAGAAAAAATAAACTATTTCAGAAAGAGGAAAGTTTGAACTACAAGAAACAACAATTATAAAAATTACCAATGGGGTCGAAAACCAGTGTTTGTTTTTAACGCAGTCGGATACCTTAAAAAAAGTGCACGACACGGAATGGGAAAGATATAGACAAATGACAAAATACATATCAGTACATGACAACAAATGATAAATGCTTGGATGAAAAATGTCCTGAGTACAATAACACAGGATGAATGGACATAGTAATGTATAGTATGAGTGCAAAAATACAGGCTTATAAATTTTAGTTACTTGAGGGGGGAAGAAAAATAAATTATGAGTAAAGTGCGAGTTGTGTCAAATAGTGTTCTAAGAAAATAATAGAGTTAACCTAATTGAAGCAGCTCTTC
This sequence comes from Argiope trifasciata, assembly GCA_026543055.1. Classification (NCBI taxonomy): domain Eukaryota; kingdom Metazoa; phylum Arthropoda; class Arachnida; order Araneae; family Araneidae; genus Argiope; species Argiope trifasciata. The sequence continues at coordinate 217,761 of JAPMOQ010011592.1, forward strand.
CTGATCCGTTTGGAATCATTTTTATGATTCTACTTTTGGAAGACGGATTATTAACTGGAAGGGGTTAAGATTTAAGAATGCAAAAATTATGGGTGAAATAGCTGTTTAATTTTTATTTAAGAAAACTTAGTTTATTTTATAATTTTAACGATTTTATAATTATTAATTAAAGTTATATTATTAGTATGGATGTAATTGTAGTTTAAGTTCGCATTCAGCATTTCTTCAAAAACTACTAGCGACTTCTGATTAGCCCCCTAGTTTTCGCGCTTGCGCCAGGCATTCCCGTAATTTTTATTTTATTACAGACACAAAATGTGTCTACGATTCCAGAGTATTCACAAAATTCGCTTATTAGTCACTGTGGCGTGTTTTCGTCTTCTTGGTAATATTTCACTATCATTAGTTTCATTATCAGTATCAATTAAATGTATGCTTATTTTCTGAATCCCTTTGATCATCTTGATCTACATTACTCTTATTCATTAAGGTGTTTGTTTCACTACAAGTCATTTTGAACTACGCTCAGATGACGAGGTTGACACCCTGAGCTGCACCCTCCTCTCCACACTAGTGGGAGGACGTTTGGCCTGACGGATTTAACGTGCAAAAGACCCCCTCACACGACGGTTCTTCGGTGAAATCGGGTCTCGAACCTGAAACCATCCGGTTCCGAAGCAGAGACCCAGGCCACCGCGGCCCAATTTAACGTGCGTCAGATCCATTTACAGGATGGAATATTGGTAGAATCGGGTCTCGAGCTTGAATTCCTTCATTTTCGTAGCCGAAATCTTACCACCAGGCCACCGCGGCCCTAACAAAATAGAAAGAATTGGAAAACTTTGAATTACATTATTCCAACTTAATCTCTGGGTAGCCGTCCCTCTAGGTGTTCTTTGATTGGCGGATATTCTTAAAGGAGATCATTTAAATAGCCTGAAATAATGATTTGAAAGCTTCATAATTCGGTCCATTGTTGTGGCAAAAAAAGTTCTCTTTTTGCTTTAAATTTTAGTGCATTGAAATTTTCTATTAAATAAGAATAAAATACAAATTTGTACTTTAATTTAATAAATATTTAATTTTTTATATATTTCATTTAAACATGGTATAATAAATATACAAATATAATAAATAAATTTATACTTTCTTAAAAATGATCGGTTTTTAATATCTGATCTAATTAAAAATATTAAGGTTAAAATTTAAGGTTTTTATACCGTTTTATACTCCATATATAACCATTGACAAGTCATAACAAATGATAAGATTTTATATCCGAGTTTATATAATAAAGGAAATATAATGGAAATAAAATATTATTTAATTTAATTTCGAATATAATTGATGACGATGTCGTGTCCGATTTACCATGGAAAGAAGGGTGCAGTAGCTCCTGAAGATTAAGACCCCTGATCACCCGAAGGGAGAAGTCTGACTTCTAGCTCACATAAAGATGATACTCACATTCTCGTTCGAAAAATTCTCTTTTGTACAGGAGGGGGGGGGCTCTTTCGCACACCTCACACATAGAACACAGAGTGAAGAACAACCATGCCCGAACCAGGATTCGGATTCTGAATGCCCAAATCACGGGGATTATTTTAGTTTAGTTATATTAACGCCCGTTGTAAAGCAACTCGAGGGCTATTTCGGAAGCGGACCTCGTCATTTTGAACCGCCGTCAGATAACGAGGATGACACCTCAGCTACCATCCTACTCTCCAAGCTTCCACACCACACCAGTGGGAGGACGTTTGGCCCCGAATAAATATAACGTGCACCAGACCCGCTTACACGACGGTTCTTCGGTGGAATAGGGCCTCGAACCTACAACCCTCCTGTTCCGAAGCCGAGGCCTTACCACCAGGCCACAGCAACCCCAGATAATGGGGAAGAGGAGCAAACCCTAAATCAGGATGGCCGCGGTGGCCTGGTGGTAAGTTCTCGGCTTCGTAACCGGAGGGTTTCAGGTTCAAGGCCCGATTCCACCGGAGAACCGCCGTGTGAGGGTGTCTCTTGCACGCTAAATCCGTCGGGGCAAAACGTCCTGTCGGTGGTGTGGCGTGGTGTGAAGATGGAATGCCAGTTCAAGCGTCGTCCTCGTCATCTGACCGTGGTTCAAAATGACGAGGTCCGTCCCAAAATAGCCCTCGTGTTGCTTTACAACGGGAGGTTAGTATAACTAAACTAAACTAAAAACCTAGATCAGGATGACAGCATAAAATATACGGATGGAAAAAAAATCCCAACACCAAGAAAAAATTATTGTATAGTAATGAAATTTTTGGAATACATTTGTCTAGGTAACATATTTAATTGGTTAAAGTTTCAAGATCACAGGTAGAGTCATTGGCGAGAAGAGCCATTTCAAATGTGAAATGTTGGTACATTAGTAACCTGTGTAACCGCCAGAATTTTGAATGCAAGCATGCAAACGTGCATGTATTGTGTCGTACACAACACAACACCACTTCATGCCCCTGCAACTATAACCATCTGGTTATTTAAACAGTGTCATGAGCATGAAATGGGAGAGACATGGAAAGACGCTCCTGTTCTATCCATCCCTGTGACTATTTGTTCTTCTTCTGACAATTATAGATTGATATTTGGCAAGGGATTTTAATATTGGATAAACGAAAGCAATGAGCTTTTGTAGTTCAAAGGGGAGATGGATTTGGCTTTTTAGGTTAAATCATGCAGATTCTAAAAAATATTTAAAAAAAAAAACAACCCTGGAAACGAGGACAGAAAAAGAGTGAGAGAAAAAAAAACACATACAAAAATACAAAAACAAATAAACGCTATGTACAAACACAAAGATAACAGAAAATAGAAATTTGTATGAAAAGTGCTATTGCGAATAATGTTCCTGGAATCTAAACAGATCTTGGTTTGCTTCCAGATGACGAATCCTACTTTGAATTTTCTTCCTGGATCCTTGGGAAGAGGCAACGCTGCGGAACCAAACTCGTTCTAGTTCGGATGTAGGCATGGTCATGTGAAATGAAGAAGTCAGCAGGCATTCTGTTGCGTAGTGGATTGGCGTGGCATCAAAATTTACGCAGGGGCAGAAGGCGTTAGGTAACAGATTGAAACGCCGAAGATATGAGGGGAATGGCCCGTGAGATGTGAAGAAAAGGATGTCTTCCCTTTTCCAGTTACTTGGTAGAAGAGAGACTTTGGGAAGAATGTTGAATGTAGATCGCCCTGTATCTCCATCTTCCCAATCCTTTTGCCATTCTTTCATCATTTTGTTTTTAAAGAATGATTTAAGGTAGGATTTTGGCACCTTAGTATAACATTTCTCCATGTCTGATTCCGCTGCTTCTTTCGCCAGTCTGTCGGCTTCTTCGTTTCCCTCATACCCAACATGGGCTTTAATCCAGGAAATTTTGATTTGCCTGTGATGGATTAAATTATGGCATATGTTCCTCGCAACTGGATTTCGATTTTTGGGGTTAGCTGCCGCTTTTATGCTGGCTTGGTTGTCAACTAATATTGTGATGTGTTGTGGATGGAGGTCAGTAGCGTATTCTATGGCTTGTTGAAGGGCTAGAAGTTCAGCTTGATATACGGTATTATAATTTTGCATTTTTGTTGACCACCTATGTAAAATATTACCATTTTCCATGACACAGAATGCAGCACCAACACCATTATTTGTCTTGGATCCATCCGTGTAAAGACGAACTCCCCTAGAGATGTGCCCGCCATCTTCAGTGGAGATCTGATTTTGAAATGGATATTGTGATGGGTGAACTGCCCAGCCTGTTACAGATTTTTCAACATCCATTGGATTGATCGTTGTGAGGCTCTCTGGAAGGGAAACGTTGAGTCTGTTGATTGATGTATATCTGGCTTCTTGCTGGAGCTTGAGATGTAATGGAGGAATCCCGAGGATGACTTGAAGAGCGGATGTTGGGGTCGTTCTGTAGGCTCCCGAAATTGCCAATAGGAATGGCCTTTGCAGTGTTGCCAATTTCCTTTTTACTCTTACAGGTGGATCCAAGCACCAGATTGCTGCGCCATAAGCCAGCATCCTCTCAATTACAGTGGAGTAAAGGATTTTCTTTAATTTCTTGGAAATTCCCCAATCTTTTCCCATTAATTTGAGGAGATTTCTATGATACATGAATGATTTTATAGAGAGGCTTTTAATGTGTGCATTCCAATTGAATTTATCATCGATGTGGATGCCAAGATATTTGATGGAACGCTGTCTTCGAATGGTTTCTCCTTGCCAGCGGATGGTTGGTGGCCTTACGAGTTTGCTATACATAATATATTGCGTTTTTTTGGTTGAAATTTGGAGTTTATTTTTGTTGGTCCAGGAAATAAATTTGGCTATTGCTTCATGTATCTGATTTCCGATTTTCTGTCCAGTGGATGCATGGGAGACTATAACAAAATCATCTGCAAATGCTTGAATCGATGTGTTTTCTGGGAAAGTTTCCTCCAGAATTTCGTTTGCTACAATATTCCAGAGAGCTGGGCCACTGCAAGATCCTTGTGGACAGCCCATCCTCTGTTCTCTAATAGCTGGACCCTCACTTGAATTTAGAACGATTTTTCTATTGAGCAGCAGGTTTTTGAAGATTGTTGCCAGATTCTTAGGGCACTGATTATTGTTAAGGTTGGTCACAATTGAACTATGCTGAACATTATCGAACGCCCCTTTAATATCAATTGATAGTACCAGGACATGATGGTTTTGCTTCTTTCCCTCTGTTATTTTTTTAATTAATTGGTGTATTGCCATATCTGTTGACCGACCTTCTCTGAATCCATATTGATGCTCACTGATTTTATTAGATTCCTCTAGATAGTGAGTGAGGCGTTGAGTAAGGAGTTTCTCCAGAACCTTACCAATGCAGGGGAGAAGTGAGATAGGTCTATATGAAGAGGCCTCTTCTTCTGGTTTCCCTTCTTTTTGAAAGAGAATAATGCTTCCTATTTTCAGTGGGTCCGGAAAGAATCCCAATTTTAGACACTTATTGAACAGTTCAAAGAGAAGAATTGGATATCTTTTGTTTATTTCTTGGAGAATAATATTGTCGATTCCGTCTGGTCCTGGTGCTTTACCCTTATGCAACTTTTTAATTACTGTGGCTATTTCTTCTCTAGAGAATGGCCTGTCATCTGGTACTGCTGAAGTAATTGCAGGTAGGCCTCCAGTTTCTTCGGAGATGAAAATCTCTTCTAGGAGCTTCTTGGCAGTTTTTAATTGACCTCCTGTCGGATCGCTATTTTTGAGGGCTATTAAATGAGCCGGTGGAATTGTTTTTCTGAATGCGGTCTTGTATTGTTTGCCATATGGATTTGAAGCATTTGAACAGAATATTTTCCAACTTGAAGTCTTGGCTTGTCTTACATGCCTCATGTAAATCGCTTGGTTTTTCTTTAACAGTTGGAACATAGCACTCCTCTGGTCTTTTGGGGCTCTTTGGGCCCGCCGTCTCAGTGCTTTGAGCCTATTTTTCTCTATCTCCAATTTTGTAGTGTACCAGGTGGGGGGTTTCAATGCTTGTTGCTTTTTAATTTTATAAGAACTCATGCAGGCTTCAATTATTGTGTTTTGAATGTGGCTTGTTACTTTATTTATTGTTTCCTGTGTGTCACATTTTCTGATTTCTTGGAGAAAAATATTGATATTTGGTTTTAGAATGCCAAGGAATTTCTTGTAGTTCCCGTGAAGAGTTTTAAATCTATTAAATGAGCATTGTTGTATTTCAGTATTAATTTGTGTGATGATGTATTTATGGTCACTGAGGGATGGTTCTTCAGAGACATCCCATTTTGCAATTTGTGAGCTTAAATTTTGTGTACAGATAGTTAAATCTGGCCAGCCTTTGGATACGTCTCTCTGAAATGTTGGGGGAGCATCTGATCTGTTTATAACAAACAGGTCGTTTGCCCTGTGGTGCCAACTGCAGCTCGAATTTCAGCTGCAGACGCAGTACGATTAGCCACAGCCATACGCCGAACACGACTGTCTTCCCTCTCAGTAGTACCACGTGGCCGCCAGGAACCTGATCTTCTTGAGGCAGTACCTTCCCTTGACCACTGCCGCCAATACTCACGCACAGTAGATACATTCCTGCCAAGTCTTTCAGCAATATCGCGGAAAGGAAACCCCCCTTCTCGTAGCCCTACAACACGACCACGTTCAAACTCAATGAGCTGTTGATAATGGCTTCCTCGTCTTCTCAGAGGCATCCTTGACTAACATTAACCCACTTCATCAAATCTCAACTGCAAATAACGATCACGAACTTTAAAGCGCTTATTTAAAGCAAACCTCATTTGCATGTTCATAGTGTCGCTACTAGCGCCACACTTACGCACGTAGCTCGAAATTTGAGTCGAGGTCATCTTTCAGATGTATAAACACGCCTACCAAATTTCGTTTATCTAGCACAGCTCCTTCCTAGTGTTGAGATTTTTTTTTCCATCAGTGTATATTTATTCGCATCATTTTAATAATTTCTCTTCTTTAAATTCTTTAAAGCATGCACTTATCACGAACAGTTAAAAAGTAGTTCTTGAACCACCAATAGAATGGATATCTTGTGTATCAGAGAGCGCAACTACACTTTACTTATAATTTAATTTGATCTCTCACGAACACATTTAAAGAAACATCCGATTATCTATACTAATATTATAAATGCATTACTAAGAAAGTGTGGTCATCATGTTATAAACCATGAATAAGATCATTCAAAAATATGACAAGCGAATTTCGAATTGTATATCTTTTCATGCATTTATTACTATGTTTTGTCAGAAAGAAGGAGTCTTTTTTTTTCTTTGCAAGTCTTCTTATTAATTGGAATGGTTTAGGTGAAAAATGTGATATAAATCCATACTAATATTATAAATGTGAAACTTTGGATGTTTGTTACTCAATCACGCCAGAATGAAATTGAGCACAGAGATAGATTATAGTCAGGAATAGAACATTGGCTACTTTTTATTCCGGTTCAATGAGTGGTTCAGTTTTTATTCATTAAAAATTAACTTTCGAGCCAAAAGGCTGTGGCCAAACCCCTCCAAAGACGAACAAATCTCCAGGTTGTTTTACCCCAACAGAAATCCGGTTAAGCTTAGCAGAATTTCGACCGATTATTTCAAACGATTCTGTTTATTTTCTTTGTGTTTGATGTGTTTAAAATCAAATGCTGTTAATGAATCGATTTTTTCGGATTCATTCTGAAGTACTTTTAAATGAAAAGAAAACAGAAGAAAGGAAATAATAAATTTCTAATCTGCATTGTGTTATCTCTCCTGGCGTAGGAAAGTCAGACACGTGCGTTATGCCCACTGGCGTTGTAAGTTCGCGCGTGATTGTTGACAAACTTGTTTTCATTTAAATTAAAAGTGTAAAAATGATTTGTATAATACTGTTGTATAAACGAAATAAAAAATTTCTAATCTGCATGGTGTTACCCCAAATGACGCAGGAAAGTCAGACATGTGCGTTGTTCCAACTGGCTTTGAAAGTTCGCGCGTGATTGTTGACAACTGTGTTTTCCTTTAAATTAAAAGTTTAACAATGATGCGTATGATACTGCTGTAGCTACCTGCATCTCGATCCATAAATAAAATGGATTTGACCGGACTTGATTTGCTGCTTCGTTTTATTTTTGGTATACAATGCAAATAAATTGTTTTTACGTCAGTTGTGTGTTTTTGTTATTAAACTGCATTTATGTTATATATATGTGTCGTATATGCTTATACTTTTAAATGTATCGCTTTTAGGTTAGGTTTAATTTTTTTTATTTGTCATAGTAGTTTCATAGTTTTTCGTACATATACATCAAAATTTCCACACGAACAGAGTCACAGGTAATAGCTAGTTCATAATAAAAAAGAAAGTGAGTCACATGCAGATGATAAATGAACAACGTGTAATGTCGGTTAACGAATGTGATTCTCAGGCTGATAAACGAAATACTCACTTCTAGACGGGGAGATCGAAGTCGTAAAACCACTTTTTTCGTGTCTTCTTATTCATTTTCAAAGTTTTTGATCACACACAGAAATCGTTTCGGAGCTTTTAATCTCGCTATTCCTCCCACCATGTTAATTCATTATGAGATGTTATCTCTTTGGCGATAACTCCCGCGTTTTTTTTTTTTTTTTAGATACATGAAACAAGGTTCCTTAATTCGTATCGTTAAATTGATTCCATTTTCTATTTATTTTGGAGCGTTTATCTCTTTATTTTAATGACACAGTTTTCACAAATCTTAATAAATAATGCAAATCGCTTATTTAATTAGCTTTCTGAAAAAAATGATTCCAATCTCTAACCTCTAGCTCTATTTATCGTAAAATAAATATTTTGAGCTTGACTGGTTGGTCCTCGTATCTTTTAACTAATATATATATATATATATATATATATATATATATATATATATATATAATATTGGTATAAGATTTTGGAAGTATTGCAGTTCAAAGACATTGAAGAAGACTTTTCATTTTTAAGTTAACATTATTCTTCCTCCGGTGGCAGGCAGCATATTTTCAAGCAGCGCGGTTAAGCAGATGTGACGGAAAAGCGAGAAATTAATTTTCTCTCGTGTTATATAGCATATTTTGATAGGAAAAAGATTGTTTATAGCGCCGATATATTATTAAGATTTTCATGGGGATTTTTGTGCATGTGACTCTCAAAGCAGGGGAGTACAGGGACCTTTTTAAAAAAAGTATTTGATAAGTGATTAATTTTCCTCGTTCACTCTCACCGTGAGAATCGCTGACTAAAGAATTTTACAAAGCATTTCTTGAATTAATTAGATAACGTGGAATCGGATCAGAAAATAA
>JAPMOQ010011592.1:233922-276300 GCA_026543055.1 Argiope trifasciata
AAAAAATAAAAAATAAATAAAATACAATAAATACTAAGTAAATAAAAAAATACAAAAAATACTAAATAACTAAAACTAAAAAGACACAGATATAACAACCCTGCCCGAACAGGGACGCCCAGAACGCTAGGAAGACCCTCTACCCCTGACTAAGCCAGGACGCTGGCATTCGGTAACATAATGTGAGAAATATCTTTTTCTTTTCCTTTTTTAAGCTTTTTTTCTACAAAAAACCCATTTAAGAATATTGGAAATTTAGTTAGTTTTAATTTTTTTAAACGTTCTTTTAATATTCTTATTTTTAATATTTGTTTTTTTTTTAATTCATTAATTACCTCTGAGCTTGAGTAGTCATTGGGTCAAAGGATCAAAATAAAAGGTCTTGTATGGGCAAAATAGACAAAATCCAACATATTTTTTTATGTTTAAAAGAAGTATTATTTTTAATATTAAAAATATTGTCTTACTGATGGTGATAGAGAGATGAAAAACGATTTTCATTCCTTTGCAATTTATTTCTCTTTTTTTAAATAATAAATTATTATTATTTAATATTAATTATACTAATTATATTAAATTTTAAATTTTCTTAATAAACAATCAATAAAATAAATAATTAAAAGAAATAATTGAAACAGTTAATAATAAACTGTTTATTATTAGCATCATCATTGCTAACTACTCATAAATAGACTTGAAATGATACGCCATTTTATTTTGCAAGCGTATAAGAAAGTAGTGCATTTAATTCGTTGATAAAAGTCAATTAGTTTTCTCTCTCAATATGCCTAAAATTGATTTATTCAAATGTTCTTTTATTGCAATAGATTTCATCATATGAAAATATATATACAGGACTATCTGATACCCGGCGCGTTGCTGCCACAAAAAAAAAAAAAAAAAAAAAAAAAAAAAAAAAAATTATTATTAAGTCCCATCAATCAATGATTTGGCAATGTTTTATCGAAATAGGATGAACGGTACGACAGTATATTAAATACGAACAAACGAATATTCATTTTTATGTATTAAATTTGCGTATTCTTTTAGAATTGGAAAACTCCGTGTTCTTTCAGAATAGTAATGAAAGAAACTATTTATGGTATCTCGCGACTCGTTTCATATTCGTTCAGAATTCTCAAATTTAATGTTAGAAAATGTGATTAAAATATTTTCTTTTAAAACTGATTCAACATAGAAAATATATTAATGATTTCATGGTGTAAGTATAGTTGAAACGATAATTTTCGAAAATGAAGATGGTGAAAAATCATTAGCACTACAATTTTTTGGTGGTTACTGCGAAAAACGCAAATATTTAATTAAAATATAAAACCCTCAGGTCCTTCTCCCCAAAACTTTCTCGCACAATCTGTCATAAAATTGTTACCTCTGAGAAGGACTTGCATGACATTTGCGCACTATAGCTACAAAATATTAACCTTTCACTTGGATTTAGCATTTCTACAGAATCTAATGTGTCTCCTCGGCGAGTTATTTGGAGATGAATATTTAATAAACAGAGGCGGTTGAGATTCGATTTTTTGAAATTTTAGATAATTATTCTATACCTATAACCATCCCTTAGACGTAAGCAATAAGCTGACCAAGTTTCATCGTAATAGGATGAACGGTTTAGGAAGGCATAAGAGACATACAGACAAACATTCATTTTAAATTTATATAGATATATGTTTGCTACAAACGTGAAATGTAAAATGTAGAACATCATTCGAAATGTTCATTTATTTATTTTACATACATTTAATTTCCATTATTACTACACATATTTAGCTTTTATTTAATCCGGATTTTGCAGCTTATAATATGAATATCAATTTGAAAGCAGCTATAATTATACCAATAAATATTCATTACGTATTTTACTGCTACTGCGATGAATAAAAATTTGGAAGTATGCATGATTATAGGAATAATTACATATAATTACAGGGATTATTATTAGATGTAGAATTATGAGAATGATTATTCCATAGAATGTCGTTAAGAAGTTTTCATTTTAATAATCCAAAATTAAGATTAAAACCTTTTTGATTAAACAAAACAAAATGAATTTAATTAAACTGGCAATAAAATCAGTAAGAAAAAGTTGCAAATCCTAATAATAATCTAACTGTAATTTTTCAAAACACAAAAAAATTGTATTTAAAATTTTTATAATGGATATATGTTTTGATGTTTATATTCGTTTTTTTAAACTTTAAAATTCTTTTAAAAAGATAATAATATTAACGCTGTAAAAACGCTTAAACAGAATTATTTGGCAAATAACAATTGCTTACATAATTTTGGCTCAATTAAAAATTAATAACCATAAATATTTAAAATATTTGTTTATTTTTTAATTAAATTTAGTTACTTATATAATTAAAAAATTAATAACCATAAGTATATTTAATTTTTTAATAATTTCTTAATTTCTTTCCATAAATGCCTTTATAATATCTTGTATTCTTTATAAATATAAATCCTTTTTTTTAAAATAATAAATTAAAAATGTATCCCATTCGAAATTTTGTAGTATATTTTTTATTATGAAATTTATTTCTTCTTATCACGATAAATTCTTGCAAAAATTTATTTAACTTCGATTTTTAGGCAATTATTTTATTTCGATTTCCAAATAAATTGACATGTTTTGTTTTAAGATTTTACCCTCTTCGTATCTGCCCTCCATTTAAATATTAATTAAAAATGCCTTATTTTATGTTGGCAAAAATATGGTTAACTAAATTTTCACCAAGTTTGATTCCGGAAAGATGTCAACTCATGAACTGCCTTCTAAAGAACAATATAGCTCCTCATTTAACTGCGTTTGTACAGAGTAAATCATCTTACATTTCCTTTTGTACACATATTGACAATATTTTTCCCCCGTATTATTTAAACCGTATTTCAATGTGTTTGCCTACATATATCTGCATTTATACTTTTGTATCGATATCTTGAATATATTTTATTATCATTCGACCCTGCTTCTTCAATTGTTTGATATTATTTACTGCATGTTTCTTTTAGTATGTGAGCAATTTCGTTTTCTTTTTGTTTGCATTTGCTTGTTTGCTCCATTTTTTTCGGCATGTGTGGTTATGTCCTTATACTTGAAATTTATTCTGTTATCAATTGTGAACTGACTTACACAAGTTATAGGATACAATCATGAATGAAATGAACCAAAATGTAAGAAAAATATTAGAAGCTAAGAAATTATGGGTAAAAATGTACTTAAATGTGCATTTTTTCCATAAATTCACAACATTTTTCTAAAAAGACCTATAAATGATATCGTATTTCAACAACAATAAAACTTTTGGTTCGTTTCATTGCCCATATTATTTAAAACACACGTTGAAATTTTTATGTAAATACCTCTATTAGTTTTTGAGATATCATGCTAACGGTAGAGAATTTTCATAAAAATTAAGATTGAAGTGAAAGACAAATTTTCGCTGAAAACTATGTTTTGCTTAAAATTCCCCTGATCGACAGGTTAGACCTTCCTTTTCTTGGAAAAAATAAACTGTTTTCGAAAGAGGAAAGTCTGACTACAAAAAATAATAATAAAAAGAATTCGCCACTGTGGTCGATAGCTAGTATTTTCAACGTAGTCGGATACCTTAATATTTTATAATTCATAGAGTTTGTTTTTGGTTTGTAACAGGCAAATAATATTTTTTTAATCGATCTGCTTTCGCATTTCATCTTAATGGCTCCTTTCTGCTGCCTAGTTCGAAATCTGCACGAATTAGACCTACAGCCACCAAATTTGGTAGATAATTTTTTTTTTCGATAAAAAGTGGTTACTAAAATGAGGATTAAAAAAATTAAAAAAAAAAAAAACTTCTATATGAAAGGAAATCAAAGTTTTAACTTACATCATATTGATCCCAGAGCATGGTCTAAATTTATTAAAAACATTTAAAGTTTTTTTTAAAGAAAAAAAGAAATACTTACATGTTTATTGTTTTTTTTCCAGGTTATTGTTGAAGATTGGTTCTCTCTTTGAATAGAACTCGAGGCTTATTTTGATCAGATTAGCATAACCACTAGACAAAAGCAATTGCTCATGTCCCATAGATGCTATCTGGCTTATGTGTTTACCACCACATTACTTCCAGTGAGTCGGGTGTGAAACGAACGATGTTATCGCACAAAGTGTTATTGGCGGGCTACGATCGTTTTTATCGCGCCAAGCATTATGGCGAGGCACGAACGTTTGTTATGGCTACTTTTGTTAGCGGTAAAGAGAGCCACGATGGTTGTGTTTGAAGGTTAATTGTCCAAGACCACCAATGTGGTGGTGGGTCTAATGCCACTTGGTCATACCAAGCAGAATGAGATTTAGCTTTTCCCAATGAAGGCAGTGGTGTGCTCTTTCGTTACCAACGAGCACCGTTATGGTAAAAGTACGACTCGAACATACACGACACAACCCTTTTTAGGGGGCGGTCAAACTCATTCATAAATCTGCAAGTCAGAATTTTGATCCAAATCAGAGACCAATTCACTTTTGAAAGCCGAGACGAAGTAGAAGGGAATTAAAATCTCATCAAAAGTTGCAAATATTTGGTGTGAAATTGAATATTGGATGAGTATACTTTGTGGACTACAGAGGATGTAAAACTGCTTTAATTTTTTTTTTCAAGAAAAACTATACGAACCTCATATTTTTGTTTCAAACATGAAATGCGTTCATTAATTTTGGACAAAAATCGTGTGTCCGTATCACTTTACAGCTCACATAAATTAGATTTTAATTCATAATAATTTCATTTCAGTATAATCCTATCTCTCATTTTAATACAATTTTCCCGAGATATTTCTAAGAGCATTTTAAAACAATAATTTCTATCGATTTAAGTTCCTTTGTACACATATTCGTTTGAAAGATGCCAAAGAAATTTTACAAGTGTGATTGATTTATTGTAACACGAAGACTGATAAATCAAGCTCACGTTACTTCAGAGCAGAGAAGTCGATTTATTCCCCCTCTTCCTCTCATTTTAACTTTTAAGGATTAAAAAAAATATATCTCTGAAGAGTTGTGTGTTCGTCGCTTGCTACATAATGTACAGGCACTGAATGAAAATACTGAAATTCTGGGAATAGTGTATCATATTTTGTTTACAGGCAATTTTACCTTTGAAAGCCGAGGCAAAAAATAGGGAATTAAAAAAAAATAGAAAGAAAGTAAGAAACAGAAATCTCATCCCACCTCTTCTTTTTGCTCATCCTCGCTTCACTTCTCTTCTGTCTCCCTTTTTATGACTAAGCGGCGAAAATGCGTGGGCTCCGCTTTTTCAAATTCTGGAGGAGCGAGGCAGACTTTGGTGAAAATAAATAAAAAGTGAAGCTTTCGCATTTAAAAATCTTGTTTCTAAAAACGGAAAATTGTGTGCAAGCGTGGAAGCAATTTCCATTACACTCTACAATAATTCTCTTTATAAATATTTTTTGTGTGATTATAATATTTTTTGCTTATTTTTCCTAGAAGTTTACAAAGCATAAATGCAAGATTAGAGAGTCGCTAAAAATAAACGGTTTTAACCTTCTGACCGGAAAGCAACAGTTGATCGATTTTTTTTTTTGTCATTGTTTTTGAGGTATCCGACTACGTTAAAAAACACTGGCTACATTGAGGAATTTTTTAAAACTGTTGCGTCTTTTTGGCGATTTTTTTCATTGCTCCCGTATGAGGAAAAAGTTCCAAATTAAATATCCCTCTACAGCCAACTTTCGTTCTATCTTCCACTATTTAAAGGTAACCGACTACATTAAAAACACTGTTTATAGACTATATTGACGAATTTTTTAAAACTGTTACTTCTTGTAGTTCAGACTTTCTTTTTACCAAAACAGTTTATCTTTTCTAGGAAAAGGAATATCTGACCTGTCATGCAGAGGAACTTTAAGCAAAATATATTGTCAGCTAAAATTTATCTTTCGCTTCAATTTTCTCAAAACTTTAAATTTCATAAAAATTCTCCACCGTTAACACGATATTTCAAAAACTAATTGAGGTATTCACATAAGAATTTCCTCGTGTGTTTTAAATAATGTTAGCAATGAAATGAATCAAAAGTTTTATTATTGGTGAAATACATTTTCATTTATAGGAGGTTTTAGAAAAGTTAAGTTGTAAATATAAGGGAAAAAAATGCATATATGCGTATAATTTTAACCATCACTTCTTTGCACCTCAAAAGGTTTCTTATATTTTGGTTCATTTCATTCACCATTATATCCCATAACTTGTGTGCAAAGAAAAATAGGATGGCTGCGTTATAATTTTACATAATCTGTTAACCGTTTCAGTTAAATTTCTTTAAAATTTTCCTATTTATCAAAATATATTATATTTCCAAATATATTTTTTATATCGAAAGTATTTTGTTTTATAATTGAAAATACCTCTAAAAACCACAGTTTTAAATAGCTTATTAAAAATCCAACTGTTTGAAATTTTTCCTTCGAACGTAGTTGGGTACCTTAATTGGCAATTCTATTATAGACATAAGCGTTTGGATCCCTTTTGAGAGATGAAAATAACTACATGTTGAGCAACAATATATATATATATATATATAATATTGAATTAAATTTTTCAGTTTTTTTAAAGACAAGGAAAATTTGTTGAAAATAAATTACTATTTTAAGAAATTATCACATGCCGGCCTCCTGGCATAAGGGTAGCGTGTCTACCCGTGATCTGGGCATCCCGGTTCGGGCATGGCTGTTATTCAGTGTTCTGTCAGTGAGTTGTATAAATGTGCAGCCCCCCCCCCCCCTGTAAAAAGGTATTCTGTAAGTGAATATGAAGCACGAAGTAGCCAAGTCGTACTCTTGGCCCTAGTCGACGCTTTGAAAAAACAAAAGACGCTCATTTCGGCTTAAATCACTGACAGGGGGCTTGTAAAGTGCCATGAGTAACAACAACAGAAATTATCATAAGTAATAGATTTTGAGGTAAATTTTGGACTAATTCGAAAACCAAAAAAACAGCATTTTAATGAAATTAAAGTATTACTTTATGAAAAAGTGATGAAAAACATGTTTTAAATGTGCCTTCAGGTTACTACCTAGAAAATAGTGGGAAAATTAAAAATTGTTTGAAATGAAATGTCGATTTTGGAAAACAAAGAATGGTTTGTTGTTGAAACCTCATTTTTATAAATGTTTCTTTAAACAATAATTAAAAGTAATCGTCATAAAAATGGGGTTTAAAGTTTCCATTTTGATCAGGTCTGAATAAGACAAGCAAGCATCAAACTACAATAAGTGAATCCTTAACATGTCGAATGTCACGGCAATTTTCAGAAATCTGGCCTAAAAATGACACTAACTAAGTTGAACTAATTTTTATAATTATATTTTTTGCTCGTTTTTTTTAATACTGTTACTAATGTTACGTGTCTGTGATGCTGCTTCCCAGCATGATTGGTTCCTTCACTGGAAAGAACGATTTACTGTATTCTTTACTGGATGCTGTGGATGCTCTTAGAAATGATCCCAGAGCTTGGCGACAAACTTGGCGATCATTTGGCTACAAAATGGCAAGTACCCGAAACATTGAGAAATTTTCCGATTCGTTCATCAGGAACCGAGATACGTCCAGATGCGCCCTGATGGGTCGAGACATTTCTAGCCACTCCTTTTGGGACTATATAAGGGCGATAGTTTCAAGCTGAAGACAGTAGTAGTCGGAATCGACATTAGATAACGAGTCCACCAGAGGCGAAGACAAGAAGCGGCGAAGCCAAGAAGCGGCGAAGCCAAGCAAGTGTTGAACTGAGCTGTGTGCCTTGTAGTCTGTTGAGGATGCAGCGTTGAGTACTATAGCTAGTACTGCGGATATTCTTACTACTTGTGAGCTACTGTTGTTATTGTGTGCTTCTGTGTGTTCGTCTCGTCTGTAAATAAACGTCTGTGTTGTGTCGTCTACTAAAAGACTGATCACTGCGTGTCCTCTCACCTCTAACACCATACACACCCACTATACAAGGTAAAAAGAACCCGACGGATTTTAGGATAGAGGAAATCCGTAACAATACATTTTCTGTTCATGCAAGTTAGCATTGATTTTTTGTTCTTTTCCCAGAAGCCATTTATCGATATTAGCACTACGAGTTTATTCGTAGCTGCAGAAAAATGGCAAGTAAACACAGCACGAGATAACTCGTAGTTGACGTCCTAGAGAAGACCGCAAACTACGAATTATCTCGTAGTTGGCGGTCAACGTGTTAATCTCATCAGTTATTTTACCATATGTACGCAGCGTACCATACGACTGCGTACCATGTGTACGCAGTGGCTTATCATCTTGTAATTGCGAAGTTGCATATTTTGACGGTGATTACTATAGTGTTAAGGTCTTATCACACGGTGAAATTTCGTCAACACTTTTCCGTTTCTACCCTCAAAAACCGGTCAAGCAAGTTTCATAATCGACAACTTTTTCTAACCAGCTAGAAAATGCCAACGGTAGCGACGGAAATATTGTCCGCAAACGAAATTCAACCAGTAATGTGAAACTTTGAAGTGACGCCTCTTTCGTTGTCGTTTGCTGACGGAAAGTGCAGACGATATTTTGCCGTGTGATAAGGCTTTCAAATTTGCTTTCCATCAATTTTGTGATGAGAAAGAAAATGATAAATTTAAGAAAATTGCTATTGGAGCTCTATCACTTGACGAATACAACCCCGCTTAAGGGACGTGACTTTTAATAACTTCGATACATATAGGGATATGCATTCACATAATCATATACTGTTTAAAAGCATGTGTATGGCTATTCATATAAATGTCTTTTATGATGATGATGAGGATGTCGTGTTTGAACGGAAAGGGTGTGCAGTAGCTTCTGAGGGTAAAGACCCCTGAACACCCAGAGGGCAGAAGTTTAACTTCTAGCTCAAATGAAGGTGACGCACACATTCGCTTGCACAACCCCTTTTTACAGGGGGGCACATTCATACATATCTTTGATAGAACACAAAACAACCATGCCCGAATCGGGACGCCCAGATCACGAGGTAGACACGCTACCCCTATGCCAAGACGCCAGCAAATTTCCTTTATGTTTCTTTAATATAAAAGTTACAGTGTTTCTAGTTTTTGGTTGCTTACGTTTGCTGACAATCTTATGGATGAAAATGTTTAATGAGATGCATTATATTAAAGGCTATTGATTCATTCGTTTGGCATTAGAGTCACTGCAGTGGAATCGGCGACAAATAAAAAGTCTACAAAAATGTGGTTCGACAAAAGAAAAGTTGTACTTAAACATAATTTAAGAGGAAATAAAATGTAATACACGATGAATTATTTATAGATATGATGGAAAGACTTCTCAATCATATCTGTAAATGGACAGAAAAGTAAAGACATAGACGGTCATTCCAGGACCTGAGACCACCAACGAACGAAGTAGCCTTACAAACATAATGATTCTTTTTCATATGAGGTCTGAGATTTGTATATCAAGTTAAATAAAAAAGTGATACGATACCGATAAATAACTGTGTTTGATGTCAAGTGAAGTGATTTACTTTAAACTATCCCACTAAGTTGAAAGAAAAGTTTTTGGAAAATTGAATTTTTTAAAAACTTTTTTAAATGATATGTTTTTAGATATGTTGCTAATTATAAAATATAAATGCAAAAAAAAAAATATTAAGGAATATTATTTTATTTGAAAAATAAGAAAACTTGCAAATTTTAATGAAATTTAACCAATACGTTTAACATTCTATATAAAACTATATAAGCAATATCATTCTACATTAAGCAATCCTATTTTTCATTGTACGCAACTTATAAAATATAAAAACGAATGAAATGAACCGAAAGCAAAGGAAAATTTTGAGATGCAAAGAAGTTATGGGTAAAAATATACGTATATATGCCTTTTTTCCATCAATTCTCTACTTAAATTTTCTAAAAACACCTAAAAATGAAAAAGTATTTCACCAACAATAAAACCTTTTGGTTCGTTTCATTGCTCATATTATTTAAAACACGCGTTGAAATTTTTACGTAAATATCTCCACTAGTTTTTGAGATATCATGTTCACGGTGGAGAAGTTTTATGAAAATTAAAGTTTTGAGAAAACGGAAGTGAAAGACAAATTTTAGCTGAGAAACATGTGACCCTAGATGATAGGATAGGCTTTCTTTTTTTTTAAAAAAAAAAACATAAATTGTTTTGAAAAGAAGAAAGTATGAATTGGAAGAAATAACAATTAAAAAAAATTCGCCTAAGTGGTCGACAACCAGTGTTTTAAACGCAGTCGGATACCTTAAATAAAGATGCACAATAACAGGTTCAAAATGTATCATTTTAGAATAAAGTACGAGACAGAAGAATTTGGAATTTAGAACCTTAATGCGAAATTTCCTAACAAAAAATTTCTTTTTTCTGTGAGGGGTGTTCAGAAATTAAGGTCAGGTCTACTTTCACTCTCAGCTGCAAAAGCATTGCATTCATGATGCCACGCATGCGCATTCACTTTGCAGATTCGTTAGGAAAGAATATGTTATATTTAAATTTCTGCGTTGCATCGGCCGCTGGTTGAATGTTTAATTTTTTACAATTAAGGTGTTTTTCCATTATACGGGTCAGAGATATAGACAATATGAGCCAAACGGGAGTCAAGTCGCCAAGCGATTGACAAAACAAATGTCGGCAATATGAGCAAAACTCGAACAAAGTCACCAAGTGAAGCGTGCGATGATTGATTCGGCGGTAAGGAGGGGCGTGAAGATATTGGCATATAAGGAAGAAGTGGGTGGCAGTCCCTCATCGATGATAATTTGCTTACAGAAGTTGGAAGTGAAGAGTACGGGAGTCCGAAGATTCACCAATCGATACATTTCTTCAAATTTCCCGTTTGCTGCTTCATCATCGCAAGCGGCATCTTTCTACGACGAATGCGTAGAAAGATGCGATAAATGCTGCTTCATCAACACATTTCGCTACGATAAATGCTGCTTTATCAACGTTGACAATTATATTGGAAAACAACACGAGCAATGTGATTCATTATACAATAAAAATATTTATTAGACAATGTTTTCTAATAAACATTTTTGTTACATAATGATTTAGTTTAGTTTAGTTATATTAACGTCCCGTTTTGAAGCAACACGAGGGCTATTTTGGGACAGACCTCGTCATTTTGAACCACTGTCAGATGAAGAGGACGTCACTTGAGCTGACACCCTCCCTCTCCTCGCCACAACCACACCAGGGGGAGGACGTTTGGTCCGACAGATTTAACGTGCAAGAGACCCCCTGACAAGACAGTTTTTGTGTGGAATCGAGTCTTGAACCTAAAACCCTCTGGCTCCGAAGCCAAGATCGTGTTCTATCTGTAAGTAGTGTGAATGTACCTGCAAAAAGGGGTTGTGCAAGCGAATATAAAGCATGCAGAAGCTAAGTCATACTCTTGGCCCTAGTTGGCGCTACTGAAAAACAAGGGACACTAATTTATTTTTAAAAATCACTGAAAGTGATCAGTGGGCTTGTTCTTCGGTGCAATCGAGTCTCGAACCTGAAACCCTCCGGTTCTAATGTCTAGACCTTACCATCAGGCCTCCACGGCTCTGTTTTTCTGTCGAATTGATACCACATGACTTAAAAATAATGTTTTCGCATGATAATTTGGAATTTTATTTCATTTTTTAAAAAAAATTTAAGTTTTTTGGGCAATTTATCTATTAACATCTTTTTAATCGATTTCACTATGTCACTTCCATCAGTTCATAGGCATCTGCCTAGATAGCGTAATTGGAAATTCACTGCTAATTACAAAACAACAATTGCATCAAATACTTTAAATTACACAATAAAATCGAGCAAAAAAATGCCCTCGCTAGTTATGCATAAAAATTACAAAAACTCAGCCAGACACTTACGCAATTATTGTCAGAAACGGAATGACTCACGTCACTGGAGTCTCTTTAAACGCTGCTAATTTTCCTTCAGTTCCAAGTCTCTCATTAACGAGTCATTTCACTCATTATTTGTTTTCCAAAGAATGAAAAAAGACAAATGGAATGTTTTGGCATTGACGCCGAACTGCGGTTACAGGTTTAAGACCTTTGATACTGAGAAGACAGAAAGACATGTTTGTCGAACCAGAAATTGAATGCGGAAAGCTCAATTTGATCAGTAATTTAAACATAATCGTTTTTGTGTTCAATACCATTTTTATTTATCTTTTCAGTCATTCGATGTTTCGAATTTTTATCTTGCAAACGACCTTTTTTTTACCATTCAATTATTTAGTTACCACTGAATTATTTTCGATTTAGTCAGCCTACTAATTGCAAGGCTATCTTTGATATTTAAAGTATTTGCTATTAAAAATATCTTATCATTTCTGAATAATACTTTAGTTACAAAAATAAATTCTGCAAAAATATTTTTAAATAAAATTGCGATAAAATTAAAAGAGTAAAAGAAAATTTAAAGGAGATTCAAATTTTTAGTGTGAAGAAGTATCATAGCTAAAAACATTTAAGATTTAATTCATTTATATTTCTTCCCTCTTTTTAAAAGCCTACTTTAATTATATAGAATCAATTGTGTGCAAAAAAAAAAACTATAATATAGAATTTAAGTACTGTTGCAAACGAATTCAATCACATGATATGTGGGCGGAGCTAACCGCGAAACCCACGTGGTATCGTAAGTATGTATATGCATGTAAAAAAGTTTCATTTGAGTGTATGTGCGCGTGCAATATGGTTTGGTTTTCATGACGGTAGTTTCTAGAATGGCTTACCGAATATATCTTGTCTCGCAATATTGTATTTTTACTCGGATTAATTGCTCACATGTCTTTATCTAATCTATGTGCGTTGTTAAATTTTGTTAAGTTTGCTGTTACAAATAAACTGGTTAAAAAGACAACCAGCTCGTCATTCCTTGGAATCTCGTATTTTTTTAATTAGGTGATATACCATCATTTATTATTTTTTAAGTAATAATTCAAGTAAATAAAAAAATAACAGTATTGTGACAAAAGAGAAATGTTTCTAATTTTATTGAAATTATAAGATGTACGGGAAAAAAGTGTCACAATATAACTTTCTGAATTTTAGAGTGGCTCAAAAAATGGTTTTTACATACTCTTCATTCACGAATTTGAAAACCTCTGCACATTTGCACAGACTTCAGGATGGGTTTATTCAGTCAGATTTTAGTTTAGTTTAGTTATATTAACGTCCCGTTTTGAAGCAACACTAGGGAAATTTTGGGACGGACCTCGTCATTTTGAACCATGGTCAGATGAAGAAGACGGCACTTGAGCTGGCACCCTCCTCGCCACAACCACACCAGGGGGAGGACGTTTGGCTTAACGGATCTAACGTGCAATAGGCACCCTTACACGACGGTTATTCAGTGGAATCGAGTCTCGAACCTGAAACCTCTCGGTTTCGAAGCCGAGACCTTACCACTAAGCCACCACGGCCCTAGATTTTTCGTAAGTGCAGACTACTCATTTTTTCAAGGTGTTACGGTCTAACAAGTGCTTTTGGTGTGGTGAGTTAGAAAAAAAGGTCTACAATATTTTTTATAACTTTATAATGAAAACGGAATATGAATTTATTTGCATAGCTACTAACAATAATAAAAGCAAGCTATGAACATAATAATAGCCAGAAATATAATAATATCAACCAACGCATTTATTGTCAAACAATTCTAAAGACATTAAAATATTTTCATCTAAATTTAGTTCGGGTAGTTATAGTTAGTAGAATATTCAATTTGCATACTGTCCGTCAGTCTTGAATATCGAGGTATGATGATGTCATGTCCGTGATTCCACGGAAAGTGGGTGCAGTCGCTTCTGAGAGTAAAGACCCCTGAGAACCCAGAGGGCAGAAGTCTGACTTCTAGCTCGGTTGAAGATGACACACACATTCGCTTGCACAACCCCTTTTTTCAGGGATGCTCATTCACGCATCTCACAGATAGAACACACAAAAGAGCAACCCTACCGACTCGAACCCGGGATGCCCAGATCACGGGGGAGACACGCTACCTCTAGGCTAGGACGGCGGTTTATCTCGGTATATAGTTACTAATTGTTAATCTTGCACTGGATTCTACGTTGTCATCTATGAGATGGGAACGATATGTTATCTTAATTATATTCGTCTTTTGAAATTTCAGATTCACATAAATAGGCATAACCAAAAAAAGGATGTTAAATGACATGCAACTTTTTTTTTTCAGTTAGGATACTTTACTTCGTCCATTATATTCCAAAAGTTATTCTTAGACTCTGTATTCCGAAAGGGCTGTATTACTTTTGAGGCATCCGATTACGTTAAAAACACTGTTTATCGAGCACATCGGAGAATGTTTTTAAAATTGTTATTTCTTGTAGTTTAGATTTTCATCTTTCCAAAACAGTTTATCTTTCCCAGGAAGAGGAAGGCCTCGCCTGTCATAGAGAGTCGCATATTTTTCAGCTAAAATTTATCTTTAATTACAGTTTTCTCAAAACTATAATTTTCATAAACATTCTCCACCGTTAACATGACATCTCAAAAACTAATACAGGCATTTACATAAAATTCTTAGCGTGTTTTTAATTTGTTATGGGCAATGAAATGAACCAAAAGTGTTATTGTTAGCGAAATACTTTTTCACTTATAGGTGTTTTTATAAAAATAAAGTAGTAAGTTTATAAATAAAATGCATATATACGTATATTTTACCCATCACTTCTTTGCATCTCAAGATTTTTCTAACATTTTGGTTCATTTCATTCATCATTACATTCTATAACTTGCGTACAAAGAAAAATAGAATGGCTGCATTACAATTTTGTATAGAGTGTTAACCGTTTTGGTTCAATTTCGTTAAAATTTACAAACCAATTATAGTATTTCTCAAAATATATTATATTTTCAAATAATTTATTTTGCATTTATTTGTATTGTACATCTAAAATACATCTAAAAACCATAATTTAAAATAGTTTTCAAAAAATCAAATTTTTCAATTTTTTTTCTTTGAACGTAGTAGATACCTTAAAATGCTGTCATTTTGATGGAGAAGCACTTCGTTTTTTTTTCAATAGATAAATATAATATATAGTTTATATTATATAGGTGTGACATAAATATGTTTCTTTTAATACGAGAGTTTTAGGTTCTAGTAAAGACTGTTACCCTAAAATATCTTAATGGTTCACCAGGAATCGTCGGTTGCTAACGGCTTAGCGATCATCTTTGCTCTAATATCTTCTTACATACACCCAATAATTAATTGCGATCTTAAGGTATCCGACTATATTCGAAGAAAAAACTTTGAAAAATTGAATTTTTAAAAAAACCATTCATGGTTTTTAGATATATTTTCTCAATTCTAAACACTATAAATACAAAAAAAAAAAAAAAAAGTTAGAAAATACACTGATGGAAAAAAATCCCAACACTAGGAAGGAGCTGTGCTAGATAAACGAAATTTGGAAGGCGTGTTTATACATCTGAAAGATGACGTCGATTCAAATTTCGAGTTACGCGCGTAAGTGTGGCGCTAGTAGCGACACTATGAACATGCAAATGAGGTTTGCTTTAAATAAGCGCTGAGAGGATCGTGATCGTTATTTACAGTTGAGATTTGACGTAGTGAGTTAATGTTAGTCAAGGATGCCTCTGAGAAGACGAAGAAGCCATTATCCACAGCTCACTGAGTTTGAACGAGGTCGTGTTGTAGCGCTACGAGAAGGGGGGTTTTCTTTCCGCGATATTGCTGAAAGACAGGAATGTATCCACTGGCAGGAATGTATCCACTGTGCATGAGTATTGGCGGCAGTGGTCAAGGGAAGGTACTGCCTCAAGAAGACCAGGTTCCGGGCGCACGTGGTACTACTGAGAGGGAAGACCGTCGTATTCGGCGTATGGCTATGGCTAATCGTACTGCGTCTGCAGCTGAAATTCGAGCTGCATTTGGCACCACAGTGACACAATGAACTGTTACAAATCGGTTACTTCAAGGATAGCTCCGAGCCAGACGCCCTGTACAGTGCATTCCACTGACTCCAAACCACTGCCGTTTGCTAGAGCTAGAGCTCATTGGAGGACGGAGTGGAGATCTGTTGTGTTTTCTGATAAAAGCCGGTTCTGCCTTGGTCGCAGTGATAGCCGTTTGTTGGTTAGAAGGAGGCCAGGTGAATGCCTGCTAGTGACTTGTCTGCGGCCTAGACACACAGGGCCTACTCCTGGAGTTATGGTTTGGGGAGCAATTTCGTAGGACAGCAGGAGCCCTCTCGTTGTTATCCCACGCACCCTGACTGCAAATTTGTACGTCAGTCTAGTGATACAACCTGTTGCGCTGCAATTCATGAACAGCATTCAAGGGGATGTTTTCCAACAGGATAACGCTCGCCCTCATACCGCTGTTGTAACCCACCATGCTCTACAGAGTGTCGACATGTTGCCTTGGCCTGCTAGATCACCAGATCTTTCTCCAATCGAGCACGTATGGGACATCATTGGACTATAACTCCAGCGTCATCCACAACCAGCATTAACCGTCCCTGCATTGACCGCCCAAGTGCAACAGGCATGGAACTCCATCCCACAAACTGATATCCGACACCTGTACGACACAATGCATGCACGTTTGCATGCTTGCATTCGAAATTCTGGCGGTTACACCGGTTATTAATGTACCAACATTTCACATTTGAAATGGCTCTTCTCGCCAATGGCTCTACCTGTGATCTTGAAACTTTAATCAATTAAATATGTTACCCAGACAAATGTATTCCTAAAATTTCATTACTGTACAATAATTTTTTCTTGGTGTTGGGATTTTTTTTTCCATCAGTGTATAATATATTTTAAGAAATAGGAAAATGTGTAGTAAATTTTAATGACATTGAATTAAAACGGTTAACGTTCTACACCAAATTGTAATGCCGCAATTCTATTTTTTCTTTGCACACAAGTTATAGAATATAACGATGAATGAAAGGAACCAAGATCTAAGAAAAATCTTGACATGAAAAGAAGTTAAGGGTAAAAATGTACGTATATATGTTTTTTTCCCTAAAATCGCAACTTTTTTTTCCAAAAGTCTCCTATAAATGAAAAAGTATTTCGCCTACAATCAAACTGTTGGTTCATTTCATTACCTATATTATATAAACCAGACCCTGAAATATTTTTATGTACATACCTTTATTAGTTTTTGTGATACCATGTTAAGGGTGCAGAATTTTTATGAATTAATGTTTTGGGAAAATGGAAGTTAAAGGCAAATTTTCGCTGAAAAATACGTGACCCTGGATGATTGTTTAGGCCTCTCTTTTCCTTCGCAGAAAAAATAAACTAGTTTGGAAAGAGAAAATTGCAAACTACAAGAAATAAGAATTTTTTTGAAAAAATTCTCCAATGTGGTCTATAACCAGTGTTTTTAACGTAGTCGGATACCTTAAACAAAATTTTCATCAATGGGGAAAAAAACGGAAGTATTTATAAGCTTAAAAATTAACAAAATAACCTAGTTGTAGATGTGACGAAATGCGATGATTTCACCGGCAATTCAATATCTCCAAGAAACCTGTGATCCGACGCATAATCAAGTTAGAACAAAATGGACTCGGCTTACCAAAGAACTGGTTTCTTTCCTTCTCAACGAACTGTGGCCAGTTTTCCAGCTGAAACGGTATGGCAACTGGCCAATTTAGGATCTAAAAAGTTTTGCAATCTCGTAGAAACAATTCATGGTCATTTTTCTTATGGCGGTTTGATCATGCATTGATTGAGGACAAAGATGGTCAACTTGACGTCACATAGTTCTTTGTTGTTCCTCTAATTCAAATTGTTGTCTCATCATGCCTACAAGGATGGTCTCCCAGAAAATTTCTCGCTTACCCTCGTATATTTCATCGAATGAAAATTTCTTCTTTACCTTTTCTTGTTTATTTTTACTCCCACATAAATATATCTATATACAAAAACATGGACGACGATCGCAGATGTACAAGGAAAACACAGAAAAGTGTTTGAAGAGCGTTCAAGATAACACATAATATATTTAAAAATGCCACTAACTAAAGAGCGAACAACGGAAACATCGAATTCTCTTTCAAATATTTAATATATTTGAAAAATGGAAAATTAATCTAACAACGAGTTAATGCTTTTTGCCGCTAACGGAGAGCGAGCGAGATGCTTGCTTGCACCCGTTTCACATCAGCACCTGATGTGATTGTTTACAAAAATATCTCAAGAGCGCTCCCCTCACATTGCAAATATACTTATGGGTTGGAGTATATTGCGCCGTCTACGTTCATTTATACATATGAATAAGTGTACAAAGTATAAAAAGAGACAAATAAAATAATTAACTAAAAACAATTATTTAAAAATAATTAAATCATAAACACTCTCCAATAAATCTGTCTTCCACCGCGTAATAATTTTTCTTCTTCATTAAAATGCCTCTTTGTTCTAAATGGTAGAGACAATGGGACCTGGAGATAAACAGCAAACTTCATACGATCAAACCCCATGTGCAACCTAAGCCCTCATTAGCGAAAACCAAAGCAGATACTGTTGTGACACGTTTACGAATTGGACACACTAGATTCACCCATATTCATTTGTTGTTAGGTGAACAGCAACCACTGTGTTCGCGATGTCATTGTCAAATGTCTGTACAGCATATTTTGTCAGAATGCCCGAATTTCAACGCCCAGCGCTCACACCTTTTTCAAAAGTCTTGCCCTTCATTATCTTTTCTGCTGGTGAAGATACCTCATGTCCAACTCTTTGCTTTTTTAAAGTCCATAAAGTTTTATCCGTTCATTTGAATCGTGATTACCTTTTAGCTTCTTCTCATATTCCCTTTGGTGATTCTTTTAAAGTAATGCAATTTTACACATAGTTTGGCGCAATATGGTTAACTTCATGGCTCTTGTGGCATAAAAAACCAAACCAAATCAAATCAAATCTTTCGCTTAAAGTAGGACAAGGCCGCGAATACCTGGCATAACATTGTTGAGCGATAGTTACGAAATTTGGATCTAAAGTAAAATTCTATGATTTTTTACAGGATCGATTGCAAGAATGTGTATTTGGAACGCATTATCTGAAACTCTACTTGACGCCAAAATGTTTCTCGAAACTGCAATTTCTAGTAACAAGATATCATTTTGAATATCACTGATATAAGTTATTGCATTGAGGAGTTATTTACTTTACATGCTTTCGAAAGTATAGACAGACAATTTTATAAAAAAATTTAGTTCAAAATTTAATAATAATCTGTATTTCGGATGCTAACCCAGTTCAATATTGCGCTAAGTTAGGAAGATTTGAATTTCTTTAAACATGAGCTAAAAGCATCTATTTTTATGTACTTGAAATGAATGAATCTGATTTTGAATAGTCGTCTACATGAGATTCTTCCATTATTAAACAAAAAAAATGCGCAGTTCGTTTACGTTAGGAAAATAGTTTTGAAAGATTTTGAAAATTTTAAGCGTAATAAATAATTTTAGTAAATAATTAATAATTAATCATAGTTAATAATTTTCGCCGTGTAACTTGTATATGAAAAATCGAGGAAGGAAGTTGATCTTTAATTATTTAAGGTTTTGTGACACGAATCCCTCTAAAAGTATGCAAAAAACATCTTATCCTATGCCAGTGAAGCAGCTGATTTGTTCCAACAGATATATTTTAACGCATTACTTCCGACCCGAGATATATTTTATGTCTGATTCCTCCAAATGATTAGGCATCAAAGTTTGTCATTTTGATTGTTCTCTATATTCTTGTCCCATATATCCGATATGACAAGTCACGTGATATCATAGATCTCCTAAAACAGGTACAAATCCAATTAATCTATCTATAATAATTAAATTTATGTTATTCAATCTAAATTCACAAAGTAAATATCCTATTAACCTCACCACTTTCGGCGACTAGTTGGTCTATTGGAAATATTTGTCAACTCTAATTTTAATTTCAACTTTAATCTTGTAGATATAGCTTCATGTAAATGATTACGCTAAATTAACAGATATTATTTAGATTTTCCTCAATCTGTTTTTACGTACATGTATTTCTTTAACGATGACTATACCTAAAACAGCACTCATCAACTAAAAACATGAAAGCTTGTTTTATCTATCTTCTAAGTTACTTGGTACTATAGTTTCACTTTTTTATTTGTTTGTAAATTACACAGATGTTAAACAGAATCATCCTTCCTCAGATTTCAACAATGAAAGCCCGAAGAATCCACTAGGTTATTAATTTTCAAAAAACCGTATTTTTAAATTATATGAATTTCAAGCATGCCACTTCCAATAGATTATCAACACGTTTCAATGCAGCTTTCACTACACAACAATCATGTTATCAGAAAATTGCAGAAGCGATAAAAACGCTTTGAATTTCAGGACTATAATATAATATATTATTAAAAATTTGGCAAACACATTTTCAAGAAATTACCAAAATTCATCAAAACTTATCACGATTATTAAATTCATTGAATTTAAAAATACAGTTTTTTGAAAATTTGGTGTTCTAAATTCATTTTTATGCCATAATATTTCCGGAAGTCAGTGTGGAAGAGAACCTAATTCTGACTAAATTTGAAAATTCTAATTAATATATTTTTTAAATTGCTCTTAGACGTATATTTTTGCCCTCAAACATATATGTATACCAAATTTGGTAATTGTAGGTCAAGTGGTATGGCCTGTAGAACGCCACCACATACGCGCATGTTTTCATGTTTATTACTAGTAAAAAGGAAAGTTTCATTGGTATTTCGACTCACACTCAGATGATGAGAAAAATGTTTAGACAACAAATAGATTGCTTATTCCTATTGCGGAAATTCTCGTGAACTTACTGCTCTTCATAAAAAAATGTTGTCAGGTTTGACCTCCAACGAACTGACACCGTAACCTCCATTCTGTTTAATATTTATGCTGCAAAAAAGCAACGAGTGTTGCAATGTTAGAAAAATGATTTATTGAACCCTTTTTTTAAGAAAAAAAAATACTATGTAGATAGAAAGCAAGCATTCACAATTGGATATTATCCATTAAATATTTGATAACCTTTTAAAGTAAACAGCAAAATATGGTATTTTGTTGGAGAGTCCCATGGATTCGATATTTACTGGAATGTATGGTGATCTCAGAGTTAAGGAAGGACCTGAAGATTGTAAATAATGATTTAAGTGCTGTACTGATGGTACCAGGTCATCTCAAAATCCTGGTGGATATGATGTTAAAGATGGATAGTTTCATTCCAACTGTTTGAGAGAGTGCAGATGGGGAGAAAGACACCTATGCAAATGGTGATATCTGGAATTATGGTCTGAGGATGTTTATACTGGTATGGGCTGGGATCCTTGGTCCCCATTTAGGGTAAGCTTAACTCCGATGTCTACTGCACTATTTTGGATGACAATGGACCTCCTACGTTGTGCCAGTTTGACGGGTTAGACCCTTGTTACTTTCAGGACGACAATACCAGTTGTCATGTTTTGACGTTAACCAAGGCTTGGAAGGGTGTCAATGGAGTTCATTGAATGGACTGGCCTGCCAAGACCTGAACCCTATTGAGAGCCTCTGGGACGAGTGACATCACCGAATTCAGGGGTGCACTACCCGTGCAAAATCGGTAACGGAACTTCTATGTCTTCTCCAAGCCGAGTGGAAGAAAATACCACTAGCTGTCATACAAAGACTTGTGGAAAGTATGTCCCGGAGGGTCCACGCTGTAATGACCTCTCGTGGAGGCGCCACCAACTATTGATTTTGAACAAAGTTAGTTTTTCTTTTCTATCACAGGTGTCCAAATACTTATAGGTAGTTAGTGTATTTACCGCCCCGAAAGGAATGTTAGTTCGACTGTCGGTCCATATAAGGTTGGACAATACTTATTCAGCAGTCGACCACAACAAATCTTGTCGATACGGCCACGTAGCAGTGGTGGCGGGGTGGTCGGCTGTTTACAAGAAGTTCCAGGGATTCGAATCCAGTTTTCTTTTCAATTTTTTTTTATGCGTGTGGCGAATGTAAATATTTATTGGACATGTGTGATCACCTTTTCATGCATGTATGTGCATTGGCCATCAACTATATTTGTCTTGAGTAATGTCTTTAATGTCTTCAATATCTAGAGGTGAAGTAAAATTGCTTTTATGCTGCTAGTGATATGGCAACCATATTTTTAAAAGACTTTAATAATATGACCCTTAGGAATAGTTGATTACCATCAGGATAACCTATACAATATTTTTAGCCAAGAAACTAGTATGGCTTCAATTTACTATAAAAATTTAATTTAATAGTTTTAAATTAAAACTGGAGGAATTTTTAAATGTTGCCCGAAAATTGTATGAATTGGACTTATCATATCAAGAGGAACATAATCAGTAACTAAAGAAACAATTTACAAAGCAGCTATAATAGTTAATGATTCTCATAAATTAGAATCTCGCTGGTGTGGTATGGTGTGAAGAGGGGGGTGCCAGCTCAAGTTTCGTCCTCGTCATCTGACCGTGGTTCAAAATGACAAGGTCCGTTCCAAAATAGCATTAGAGTTGCTTTAAACGGGACGTAAAAATTAAAAATAAACTAAACTCATAAATTAGAAGTGGAGCAAAAGAAAAAAAAACATAATTGTCATCAAATATTATAGAAAATGAACAAAGAAATTAGGCTACATGTGGTTGTTTAAAAAAAAAATCTTATTTATTTAAAGGGAGAACAGATGGTTGAATATATTTTTATTTTGATGATATCTGTCCTTTAATATTTCCTTTTATTTCATTTTCTGTACTGTCCCAATGTATTTTGTATTTTACTATTGCATCTGTCAAACAGTTTCCTTTTTAATATCGCCGAATTTGTTTCTTTGTCATTGGCAACGTTATTTAAAAAAGAATTTGTTATCCACGGCAGCATAATGGTGTAGCCTAATTTTTCTGTCTTTTTTATTTTTATGCTTTGACTTGAATGTGAAAGTAAACTGTTGTGTGCCAGAACTCTCGTCTTTAGCCCAAAGCTACTGAAAGACACAAGTAGAAATGATAAGGTATGCAAAGAGCTCTGTATGTATCATATTTAATGTATTATTTGTAATCATATTTATACCTGTGTATTGAGTGTTATTGTTAGTTTGAGAATAAACAAACAATATAATTTTTTTTAAATTCATTTCCTACTTGGGAAAAAAGAATTTTTTTATATTATAGTTACTTTTTATTATGTAATTATAAAAAAATTAATAAGTACTTAAAAATTATGGATTTTCGCAAAAATTGAACTCTCATTTTCTACCTTCACGTGAGGAATACTGAAATCTTTGTATTTAACCGATTGAGCTACTGCATGCTAATTTCAATTGTCACTACAAACTGCTAAAACTCTGTTTAAAGTATAAAAAATTAATTTAATGATTAATGAGTTAATATTTAAAAAAAAACTGTATTACCATTGAGTATTACCACAGCAAGCTTGAAAACAAATGTATTTGAACTAGAGTAAATGAATAAAATGTACTTTAGGAACGATGGAAAATTTGAACAATATTTTATAATATATATATAGGGGGAGTGTGAACTAATAGTAGGAATTGAAAAACATTTTTGTTTTAATTCTGTGTGTCTATATAGAGTTATTTTGTACATTGTCCATGTATTGTGTATGTGTATTTGCTTGAGCTTAAATAGGTGGTCCCATCTGGAAAGTCAGATTATAACACACTCACTACCACTACCCTCGCCAGATATCAGGACTCTCTATCTCATTAGATGACCCCTTCTTTGCCATCTTTTCACTGTCGTAGAGAAGGTGGCATCTAATAACATAGATGGTTTGGTCATAGAAAAGAACGCAATCTAAGAGTTATCTCGCAGTTGGCAGTCAACGTGTTAAACTGAATCGAAAACACATGATTATGAACTGTTTTTTAGAGCTTACAAGCATACATTTCAAAAGGTCAATTGGGCTATTTGAATATTAGGAACCCATTAAAAATTCTCCTGCTTTTTAATTGTAATTTGATCTTTGCCATTGTATGTTAAAAATATTTAGATGATCCAAACCCGGTAAATATCATTTGGCTAGTTTTATATATAATAATTAAAAAGAATTCTAATTAATTATTAATTCCATCTTGAAATTTTAAAATATTTTGCAACATTTTCTTCCACAAGTACGAAGAAACCATTTTTGAAATGATATCCGTGCATAAAAAGGAAAAACTTGACAATTCAGCACATTAGATAGATAAGATTTGATAAGTAAATTTTATGCCAACCTGGCAGATTTGTAACATATATTGAACTAAAATAGTCAACAAAAAATCTGTCAGTCGGAATGCACGTGAACCACGATAACTCAAAATTGCAAAGAGCCAGAATGTGTGAAATCTGCACGTGGGATTATTACTAAAATAATAAATCTGTCAAATTTAGGACAGAACTATCAAAGATTAGAACAACTGCCCTTTGCATGTGAATATGATAGTTTAAAACGAAATTTGGTTTGTAGTTTTAATACAAAAGCTATAAATCTATAATAAATCCAAACTCGATTTTCTTTACTATAAAGCTTTTAAAAAAAGAGTCGTTTTATGTAAGCATAAGAAAAAGGAAATAACATTTCCTTTTTATCTGTGTCCATGAGAATTCCAAAAATCCAATCTGGATATGCGGGTTGTTTATAAATAAATGGGCGAGAGCCTGCACAGGCGAGACAAATCAGGAAGATAAGGCAACTCTCTGCTGATTCCATAACTTACAACTGTGTTGAGAAAACTTGATAAACGGTATTAAGAAACAGATAATTAATAGAATAAATTAGAAAGCATGAAATCTGAGAATATACAGCTCTTAGAAATGCAGTATGTATAGAGTTTAGTTTAGCCATATTAACGTCCCATTTTGAAGCAACACTAGGAATATTTTGGGACGGACCTCCTTATTTTGAACCACAGTCAGATGATGAGGACGACATTTGTCCTGGCGTCTCCCCTCTCCTCATCACACCAGCGGCAGGGCATTTGGTTTGGCAGATTTAACGTGCATGAGACCCCCTTAAGGCCTTATAACACGGCGAAATATCGTTCGCACTTTCCGTCAGCAGAAAATGACGTCATCGTGAGGTCACTTCAAAGTTTTACATGAATGGTTGAATTTCGCTTGCGGACAATATTTTAGTCACTATCGTCGGCATTTTCTAGCTGGTTAGAAAAAGTTGTCGATTATCAAAAACATGCTTGCCCGGTTCTGAGGGAAAATAGCTGACGGAAAGTGCAGACGATATTTCACTGTGTGATAAGGCCTTTACACGATGGGTCCTCGGTGGAATCGGGCCTCGAACCTGCAACCTTCCGCTTCCGAATCCTAGATCTAATCACCAGGCCACCGCAGCCTACAGTATAATATAGAACATACAGTACTAAAAAGTTCGATAGTAATAAGCTTTTAAGAAGAAAAAAAACTTAAAATATAAAATTCTAATGATAATAAGATATACAAATAATAAAATACAAATATAAAACAGCCGGAGTGGTTTCGCAAAACCTTTCTCGCATACACTCTAAAAAAGATATCTCAGAGAACTTCCTTCTTGACAACATACAACAGTTATGAAATATTAATCTTTGCAGTGAATTTTACATTTTTACCAAATCTATTGTGTCATTCTTGGGGAATGTTTTGGAGATTAATCTCTGGAAATAGGTCAATAGTATCCAAAAATCAAACTTATGCTTTAGACGTGGTTTTGTTAACCATTTAAAATAAAAATTTGAAATAAAACTACATTTAAAGTTATAAAATCACATACCGAATTTGATAGATTTAAGCCATTGTGTTTACATACTTCTGAAATCATAGATCAACAGATGGTCAAATCCTTGCTGCATTTCTTTCAAAATTTGGTAGGCATCTGAACTATAATCTGTGTACTGTGTACTGATGTTAAATCTGTGTACTGTGTACCGAATTTTATTTGCCTAGCTCTTTTCGTTCTGTAATTATCGTGTTAACTTATATTGGAACAGTCAGACAGGCAGACTTCCTCTACGCGGATTTAGCTTAAAAATTTGATAGAAATCTACAAATTTGGTATAAAGAACATGTACAAATTTCATCTGTCTTGCTCGAAGTATTTTTGAGTAATATTTATCACAGAAAGATATTTTCTAAAATTGTAGTTTTCAAACTCAGAGAGATCTAGAACGTGGTGATTTGTTAAAATCTCGAAATCAAATTTTTTGAAGGTAATAGATTTTTTTCTATACTACGTATAGGAGAAAACAACAACGAAAATATTAAATACGAAATAATAAAGGCCGCGGTAGCCTGATTGGAAGAACATCATTATCGTAACCGAAAGGTCGCGAGTTCTGTTCTCGTCTCGGTCAAAGACCGCCGTGTTGGCTAATGGCTGTTGGAGCACGTTCAATAGGTTCTCCAAGTTCCCCAAACAAATATATCTCTGGGGGTACTGAATCAGGGAGGAGTCGGTCACTGATTTGGATCCAAATTCTGACTTGCGGATGGATGAAGGAATTCGACCGCCCCCTAAAAAGGGTTTTACGAGGTGGGATTAGGGGAAAAAGTTTAGGGGTGTCGTGTGTGCTCGAGGAAAAGTCGTCCTTTCAACTTAGCGGTGCTCGTTCACAACGAAAGGCCCACACCTCTCTCTTCATTCAAAGGAGCTCCGCTCATTCGGGCTTAGTATGAACAAATGGCAGCATACCCACCACAACAACCACAAAATAATAAAAAATAGTGAAATGAAATGAAATAACAAGGAAGTAACATAAGCAAAAGAACATTAAAAAGTAGCCTTAATAATAAACAATATATCTAAGTTTCGTGTATGACTGATATTTGAATGCGTAACATTGCTCAAAGTATCCACTGATGCACATTCAAATGATAGTACGCAATAAAGTTTATTTATGTTTTGAGAAATATTCCTGTTTTTTATTTTTCAATCCTTACATTGTACTGATCTCAGAACTCTTACAATCCTACAACTGTTCAGGAAGGAAAAAATATTCATTTCTTGTTTGTTAGACATCTTGTCCTTTTTTTCGGATTTAGGTAGCTGTAAAATGTCGATATTTATCAAAATGCCGAAGTTCAATTTCATGACTTCTCGAACTTCATACACGGGGAAGGAAAGAGGATGGAAGGAGGATGGAAGAACTTTAGACAGACGATCGGAAGAAAACTTAATCTTCGAAATTTTATTTCAATTAATCATATCTTCCTTTCATCTGTTGTTTGAGTTCAGATGAGGCTTATCTATTCAAACAGCACCAAAATGTATTCTTTATGCGAATTATTTTAATTAGATTGTTATTTTTTTCTCTTTTGGCTGCTAAAAATATTTGCTACTAATAAAAACGAATGTGTGTGTATTTGCTGGATTTAGAGCAACCAAATTTGGTACAAGTAGAATTTGCAAGGTTGGAAAGAGCTTGCGAGTTTTAATGAAATTATCTATATAAATAAAAATAAATGTTTGTCTGTAGTGTCTTAAGGCCTTATCACACGGCAAAATATCTTCGGCACTTTCCGAGAGCAAACGGCAGCGAAAGTGACGTCACTTCAAAGTTTCACATGATTGGTTGAATTTCGTTTGCGGACAATATTTCTGGCGGTATTTTCTAGCTTTTTAGAAAAAGTTGTCAATTATGAAACTTGCTTGACCGGTTTTTGAGGGTAGAAATGGAAAACTGCTGACGAAATTTCGCCGTGTGATAAGGCCCTTATGCGCTACCGTGCAGCCGTACCGCTCATCCGATTCCGATAAAACTTCCACAACATATTGCTTGCACTTACGCAAATGTTTTAGGTATAATACAATCATCTATAGTATGAAAAATATTTTCATATCTATTAATGTATTTCGTATATATTTCGTATCTATTCGCTTACCGTATCTATTAACCATGGATTAACTCCCAAATAACTCGCCAAGGAGACACTACAGATTCCGTAAAGATGCTAAATTCAAGCTAATATTCCGTAGCTATTGTACGTAAATGCAATGTAAGTCTTTCTCTGAGGTAATAGTTTTATTAAAGTTCAAGCAAAAATTTTAAGGGAAACAATCCTATAGGTTTGAAATTTTAACTAAACATTTAATAAAATTTCAGCTTTTTTTTGCAGTCACTTCCGAAAATATATTTGTCCCATCTTAGTCTTTTCAAAAAATTGTCTTTTCAAATATATTAAAGATTTCAAGGTATAAATACATTTTCTATGTTTAACCATTTTTAAAATAAAGTATTTTAATCAAATTTTCTGACATTAAAATTCAGAAAAATTGCTAAATTCACAACAAAAATTAATATTTCGCAACTACTGCTCACCAATGCCATAAAAGGCGTTCTCTGAGTTCAAAAGTTTATTAGAGAATAGATGAGAAAATTTGGGGGACACCATTCCAGCTTGTTACGGCAATATTTTTTGTGCATTCTACTTTGTTGGAGCTGGTTTCTTTCTTCAAATTGCTGATTCAACGGAATTTAAGCACAGCCAATTTTCCAGTAGAGAACCAGTTAGCGATTGAAATGCCAAAAAATGTATTTCAAATAACTAATTTTTAGAAAATGTAGCACTTCACCTTCTGAGCAAATATTTAAGGTATCCAGCTGCGTTCGAATTTTTTTTTTTAAATTGGATTTTTTAAAAATTATATAAAATTGTGGTTTTTAGATGTATTATCAATTATAATATAAAATACTATAAATAACAAAAAATTATTTGAATATATATTTTGAGAAATAGGAAAATAGGCAGTGAATTTTCATGAAATTTAAATAAAAATGTTTAACACTCTACACAAAATTGAAACGCAGCAATCCTATATTTCCTTGCACACAAGTATTGGAATATAATGAAGAATGAAATGAACCACAATCTAAGAAAAATCTGGAGTTGCAAAGTAGTTATGGGTACAAATATACATATATATTCATTTTTTCCCATAAAGTCACTACTTGATTTTTAAAAAAACCTATAAATGTAAAAGTATTTCACCAACAATAAAGTTTTTGGTCCATTTCATTGTTCATAATATTTCAAACACACGCTGATATTTTTATTTAAATATCTCCATTAGTTTTTGAGATACGTTAACGGTGGAGAATTTTTATGAAAATGAAAGTTTTGAGAAAATTGGAGTGAAAGACAAATTTTAGTTGAAAAAAATCTGTGCCTTTGGATGATCGGTGAAGCCTTCCTTTGTTTAAAAAAGGGTCAATTGTTTTGAAAAGAGGAAAGTATAAACTACAAGAAGTAAATTTTTTTTAAAATTCGCCAATATATTCGCCAATGATTCGATAACCAATGTTTTTAACGTAATCGGATGCCATAAATAAAGATGCAGAATAGCAGGTTCAAAATGCATTGCATCATTTTAGAACAAAATGGATAATTTTTATGAAAAAGTTTTGAGAAAATTGGAGTGAAAGACAAATTTCGGCTAAAAATATATGACCTTGGATGATAGGTCAGACCTTCCTTTCCCAAGAAAAGATAAACTGTTTTGCAAAGAGGAAAGTCTGAACTACAAGAAATAAAAATTAAAAAAAACAAAAAACATTCACCTATGTGGTCGAAAATCAGTGTTTTTAACGTAATCGTATACCTTAAAAACTCTTAATACAGAGCCGAAGAATAACTTTTGGAATATATTGGACGCAGTAAAGTATCCTAACTTTAAAAAAAGTTGCATTTCATTTAACATCCTTTTTTGGGTTCTGCCTATTTATGTGAATCTGTATTTCCAAAGATGAATATAATTAAGACAACATGTCGTTCAAATCTCATAGATGACCACGTAGAATCCAGTGCAAGATTAGTAATTATATACCGAGATATTCAAGACCGACGGACAGTATGCAGATTGAATCGTCTACTAACTATAACTACCCGAACTAATTTTTGATGAAAATATTGTTTTACTATATTTCGAACTGTTTGATAATAAAGGCTTTGATTGATATTATTATATTTTTGCTTATTATTATGTTCATAGCTTGCTTTTATTATTGTTAGTAGTTACGCAAATAAATTCATATTCCGTTTTTATTATAAAGTTATAAAAAATATTGTAAATCTTTTTCTAGCTTACCACACCAGAAGCACTGATTAGACAGCAACACAGAAAAAATGAGTAGTCCGCACTTATGAAAAATCTAGGGCCGCGGTGGTCTGGGGGTAAAGTATCGGCTTCGGAACGGGAGGGTTGAGAAAATGGATGTGAAAGACATATTTTGGCTAAAAAATCATGTGACCCTAGATGATAGATCTTCCTTTTCCCAGAAAAGATAAACTGTTTGAGAAAGAAGCAAGTCTGAACTAGAAGAAATAACAATTAAAAAACACATTCACCGATAACCAGCGTTTTAAACGTAGTCGGATACCTTAATGTTCTAATTATTGTGCAGTGTGAAGTGCAGCAAAGTTTAACCGGAATGCAAAATCAGATGAAGATGCAAACAAACAGTGGAAACTGACCTTTCCCGAGAAACGAGTCGATAAGTGGCTATCAAGATGAAGCCCGTTTCTCTAACCTGCACGAATCCTATTTTAAGACGAGAGTTTTCAGCACAGCGGAAATAACAGGAGAAACGCGACCTCTTCCCCCGCTTATTGGGATCATTTTCCTAATAGTTCGTGGGTGAAGGAACTTGATTTTTAATTAAATGAGGGAGAAAAACGTAAGCAGCGTCATTATCGTGAACGTTGCAACGGCTTTTAGCGTTGTAAATGTGAAAATTAACCTTTTTTTCTACAGCTGATACATAGTAAGGTTGAATTGTGTCGCTTGAGAATATTTGAATACAGAAAAGCTTTTTATTCTCGGGGTATATGTTCCATAAATATGCCGCGAATACAGAAACCATGAATACAGAATGGTCATTTATATGGGGTTATAGGTGATACGTTCCTGGGTGACAATATAAAAAAAAATCAATTTAATTGAAGTTTTTGAACATTTTGATTCATTATCTTAAGGCTTAGGCAAGGGTTTGAAGAATTTTGTCATTTTCTCTTGCTTGGCAGTTTTTAAAAGCTCATACGCAGCAGTCGCATTTGTAATTTGCCTCTTAAAAATAAGACTTCGTTCCATAGACGGATCAATGTTCGCAATAGCTCATCTGCCATTCTTAAACCTTCACTAAGATTTTTCAAATGAAACGTCACATTTCCACTGCTTGTGGAAGCCTCTACCTCAATGGGCTGTGAATTTGACATTTCCTCCAAGTCGGTTTCAGTCAGATCTTCATCTTGCGATTCAAGCCATTCCTGAATGTCACTTGATTCTATCTGGTCGAATCCATCTCGTCCTATTCCATTCGCGATTTCGGCTGTGTGCAGTTTGCATTTAACAACATACTTTAGACAAAGTTGTAATACGATCTATTTTACTTTTTTTACTAGTCCATTTGACGGCATTTACAAAGGATATTGGGTTGGATATCTGTTGGAATCCTTTTATTATTATGTATGTACTTATGAGATCCGCAAATATAGGAATTGGGTGGCATTTTTTCAATCCGCGAATAGTGAAAGCGCGAGCTTTTACTGTACAGATCTTTTGGAATAATTTTATGAATTATATTGAAGGAAATGACATTTAAAATAAATACATATAAACATATATAATAATAAAATGAATAATAATTTTCTATAAAACACGTTTATATCCATGTATAAAAAGCAGAAAATGATCTTTTTCAAACTCTTAAAAGCATGAAGCGTTGAAAGGAATTTTCTAAGGAATTTGAGGTATTAAAAAATTCCAAAAAACTGATAATTCCCAGACTTGAAATTTAAAAAAAATTGTCCTCATTGATCATATAATTTCATCTTTTTTAAATATTTAGAAATTTTCTTGCCAACGATTGCCAAACCTCTTAAGCGTATTTCTAGTAGGTTTTTGAGGTTTAGATTTTATTTTCATGATTTTGAGAGGAAAATCATTTTCCTCCTTTTAATCTTTAATAAAATTTATAATTTTAAATAGTATGTTTATCTCGAAATAATTTTAAAGAAAATTCCCCGGTTAGATGAAGATTTCCCTATAATAATATTGATGATGATAATAATGCTAATAAATAAATAATAATTATTATTACAACTATTTCTATTACTAATAAATATTACTACTATTAATAACGATAATAATAATTACTACTACTACTATGATTAATACTAACTATTTATACTTCTGATTATGTTGTTGTGCCGTGTTAACAGGGAAAGGGGATGCAGTAGCTTTTGAGGGTATAGACCTCCTGAGCACCCGAAAGCAGAAGTTTGACTTCTAGTTCAAATGAACAGGATACACACACATTCGCTTGCACAACCCCTTTTTTACGCAGAGGGGGTGGGGATCCATTCACAATTTCTCACAGATAGAACACAAGGGGAGAACAACCATGCTCGAACCAGGACTCGAACCCGGAACACCCAAACCACGGGGAAGACCGCTACCCCTAAGCTATGACACAGGCACTACTACTACTACTACTAATAATAATAATAATAATAACAATAATAATTACTGCTAATTATTATTATAACTGCTTCTACTACTAATATTAATACTGCAAATTATAATTATAACGGCTACTACTACTGTTATTACTACTAATTATTAGAACTGCTACTACCACTATTATTTCTGTTACCAATTATAATTAGAACTACTGCTACTACTACTATTATCACTACTACTAGTTATCATTATAACTACTAATACCATTACTGATAATTATAGCTACTATTACTAATTATCATAACTCCTACTACCATTTCTACTAATAATAACTACTTCTACTACTAATGCAACCACTAACTAATACTACTAGCCATTGCAATAATTTTACTGGATCCTACACCGAACTGATAAGATTGAAATAATTTCTTCGTTCAAATCGACGAGGAATTTAGTCACCTTATTTTTGCAGCTACAGGCAAAAGCGGAGTCAGCTTCCTTGATAAGCAGACGGCAATAACTCTTTCGCTCCGATGTGGCACCCTCCGCACAGATAACGAACAGTTTCGCGAAGTGGTCAGGAATAGCACGGATTCACACAAATGATTGCGGCAGTGATAAGGTGTCAACAAGAAGAGCCAAGTTGAAATGGTACGACCGCATCTTTAGTTGAAATATTGACATTTTTATTTCGGAAATGAAACCAGCAAAAAACAAAGTAAAGTATATCCATCACCATTACAAACTTCGCATAATTAAACGAACCTCTTTAGCATTGCAAACTTCACAGACATGAAGCGTAACAGAAAGAGAGCTCTATAATAGAAACAAAAATTTCACTACGAAATGGTGATGAAGTGATGTATTTCAGATGTTAACTTGTAAGGTATCAGACTACGTTAAAAACACTGGTTTTTGACAACATTAGCGAATTTTTTTAAATATTTATATTTTTTGTATTTCAAACTTTCCTCTTTCCAAAACAGTTTATCTTTTCTAAGGAAAGGAAAACCTGACCTATCACCCAGGGTCACAAATTTTTTTCATCTAAAATTTGCCATTCACTTCAGTTTTCTCAAAACTTTTATTTTCATAAAAATTCTCCATCGTTAACAGGATGTCTCAAACACTAATAGGGGTATTGACATAAAAATGTCAGCGCGTGTTTTAAATGATATGGGCAATGGAAGTGAATCAAAAGTTTTGTTGGTGGTCAAATGCTTTTTCAATTATTGATGTTTTTAGAAAAATTAAGTTGTGAATTTAGGAAAAAAAAAAGCATATATACGTCTATTTCTACCCATCACTTCTCTGCATTTCAAGATGTTTCTTCAATTTTGGTTCGTTTCATTCATCATTATATTCTATAACTTGTATAGAAAGAAAGATAGGATTGTTACAGTACAATACTGTGTACATTTTGATTAAATTTCATTCAAATTTACTATAAATTCCCCTATTTCACAAAATATATAAATAACTTTTCTTTGTATTTATCGTGTTTATAATTGACAATACATCTAAAAACTCTAAATAGTTTTTAAAAAACGCATTTTTTCAAAATTATTCCTTTGTACTTAGTCGGATACCTTAAGCCAAAAAAATTATTTTGGGAAAATTATCTGATTCTTTGATAAAGATATCTCAAAAACGCATTAGACTAGACTTATGGAATTTGATATGAACGAATTTGCAGATTTCCATCAATGTTAAGGCGAAATTAGATTTCAAAAAGTTTACTCGCTTAAATTGACGCGAATTTTTATAAGCAGAATCTGCATTAAAATTTGGAGTGAATTTAGCATTTTTATTGAATCTATCATTTTGATCACCTTTTTGCCTGTCGATTAACATTAAAATGTGAAGAAAAACAAAAGTTGCATTCATTTGATAATTAATTTCATTGATTCGAATCATTACGTTTAAATGTTGCGTTTATAAGCTGTGACCCGCGACTCTGCTCGAGCGGAAATTTGGTTGTACGAAAAACTATCAAGTAATGACTAACCAAAATAATGAAACCTAACCTAAAAAAGATACATTTAAAAGAATAAGCATATGCGAAAAATATATAGAATAAATACAATTTAATAACAAAAGCATGCAAGTAACCTAAGAACAATTTATTTATATTGTATACCCGAAGAAAAACAGCTAATCAAATCCGTGTTTCTTTGAAATCAAGTTTATTTTATTTATCTGTCGAGATTGAGATAGCTACAACAGTATTAGACACATCATTTTTAAACTTTTAATTTAAATGGAAACACAGTTGTCAACAATAGACAATAAAAAATGAACCACTCAATGAACCGGAGTAAAAAGTAGCCGATGTCCTATTCCTGACAATCTATCTGTGTGCTAAATTTCATCCCATTCTGTTCAGCCGTTCTGGCGTGATTGACTAACAAACATCCATCCAAAATTTCACATTTGTATATTAG
Organism: Argiope trifasciata; assembly: GCA_026543055.1. NCBI lineage: Eukaryota > Metazoa > Arthropoda > Arachnida > Araneae > Araneidae > Argiope > Argiope trifasciata. The sequence goes on from JAPMOQ010011592.1 coordinate 268,934, forward strand.
TATAGATTGCAGAAGTACAGACAGGCAATCAACTGTTTGATAGATGTGATTGAAAATTTGTTAATTATCTACATTTTGGATGATAAACCTGAGTGCCGATTATTTATCTATTTAGCTCTTTGCCTTTTGTAGTTGTCTTCACTTGTACTCGAGTAGTATTGATTTGAAGAATGTAGAAGGATACCTATTTTGGCATCAAAGTTTGACTGGGAGATCGACAATAAGTAGAAAGGATAAATGTTTTATGTTCGGTGATTTTAATTGCTCCTTTTTTTGCAGTCCAAATCTGTTATTAATTTTGCTCCGATATTTACTTTTTATCATTTCACACACATACCACTTTTGTTTATTCTTTGTAGCAAAATTCCCCCCGTGGTGCACCTCGAAATGAGGATGAGATGCTTCCGGTATGGTGTTTGGATCTCGCCAACCCGGTGAGTACCATAATAGGTGGGGGCACTGGCCTTCCCATCAATGACGGGATATACTCTCTAAGGGGAGGGTTGAACCCTGGCCGGTGATGGTTTTCAGGACTCCTCCACAGATCCTACCAGTGTAGCTGTAGCGGCGGTCTGGTCATTCAGTCTTTGCCTGATTAATCCGTGTGCCTTAGGAAGGGTCGGGCATCAGTTATTTGGCTTTATAGTAAGTCCCCCCCTTTAGAGGGACATCCTAGACATAAGATTGAAAAGCTTCAGGAATTGTGATTAGTTCTCGTAACCGTGGTAGGTACATAAATAATATGAAATCTGCTACACCTTATCAATGAAAAATCGTGGCTCGTATGGGAGTGACTGTACCGAGGCCGGTGATTGTCGTTAGAACTGAACTTTAATTCCCGCCGTTATATTTTAGCAGTAAATATGCCTTTTTTTCATTAACAGTAAAATAATTTGATTAAATTCTGTTTTTCAGCCTCAGTAGGTGAATTTACCACTTGGCATACGAAATTACTTAACTTCCTAATTAAATACCGAATTTAACAGCTTTCTAATTGGAATATTTCTATTATTTTAATCCCTTTAATAATAATACGTTTCATGGGACTTAAATCATTTAATACTTTTCACTTAAATTGCAGATTAAAAATTAAAAATTCAATCATTCGATGCGCGTCTCAGACACGTCATGCGATGTGGTTAAAAATGTATTTCGTATTAATTATCGAACAATCTAAACGGTCCATCATATGGACAAGCCAACTGGTCTCCAAAGGCGGCTAATTCAACACACCATCGTCAAAAATGCACCTGTGTAAAATTTCTATATTCTAATGCACGAGGAAGTGGCAAAAAAATCAGCTACAAAGTTATACCTTTACGATGATGAAATAAACCAAATAAAATGCATAAAACTTTCTGTTCTGTCATAACCTCTTCACCAGGAAGTATCGCGTTCATTTATTCACCGAGTTTCATTTGTTAATTTAATAAAAAATGAATGCAAGGGAGATTATATCTGTTAATATTTGAAGAGATCGCGGCCGGGCATTTTCTTCATCGTCCCATTTTCATTTGTATATTTCTTCGTAACTGCACGCTGTTTTTTGTCGCAACTTTGGGCAGAATCGATCGCAAAAACGCAACGGGGAAAACATTTTTCTCCCGACCATAAATGTTGTAAATACGGGGTCAGTCGAAGTATTTATCGCAGGAAAAGGCTAAAGAAGGGCATCGTGTAATCTAATATGTGGAACGATGCTGGTGAAAGCAGGGAGAGGGGGGGGGAATAAGCGCAAAAAGCCTGCAGCTTTTATTCTGTTTGAAAAGAAAAACGGTTTTTCCGCTTTTGATGTTTTTTTCACATTTCAATAACTTTTGCTATTCATTTTTTTTTGGTTTTATAGCAAAAATCCTCTTTTAGTGCGCAAGGTAGTTGAAATCTGACTTATCCAAGCTGTACTCAATTTATTTCGTTATTTTGTTTATGAAAGGCATTTATGAAGAAGCAACCAGTTTCAGGATTAAAAAAGATCCTTAAAGGAAGAATCGATTGCTAAAAAATACTCAGCAGCAAATTGAATGTAAGTTTTTAAAGAGACACTTTTAAAAGTATACTAAAAATTAGAATATATATATATATATATATATATATATACACGAGTGCTAACATGTGGTATACGTGACATTCTTTGGTTTAGTTGCGTGGCGTTTTTACAGCAGTGTTGCCAGGATTTCCATCATTAGCGTATACATACGCTCCATTTTCCTGGTCACTATCACTGGAGCGTGTATATACGCTGCATCATATTATATGCTATGCATATAATATATACCATATTCATATTATATACTATATACCTATATGCATCCCACATTTCAAATATTACCGTACTGAACAAAATGACTAACAAATAGGAATTTATTCTACTTTTATACAATTTTACACCTAAATATGAAATAAAAAAATTTTCCGTCATATGGGCCTTTTTTTTCAAATGATGCAAATGTGTTAAAGATCCAATTACTAATATATATATATATATATATATATATATATATATATATATATATATATATATATATATAATATTAGATATTCCTACGCACGCACACACATACACAAATATAATGTTACAATAAAAATGATAAATCGGTGATTATATATAATAAATCAGTGATTATACATAATCTCTACTGAATTTGGTAAATATGATAAATTATTTCCTATTTGTCAAATTTACCTGTTAGTTTATAAAATCCTTAACAAGTAATGGGGATTTTATAAACTAACCGGTAAATTTGACAAATAGGAAATAATTTATCATATTTACCAAATTCAGTAGAGATTATGTATAATCACCGATTTATTATATACTAGCCGCCTTTGGCGACCAGCTGGTTCGCCATGAGTAATGCGTTCTAAAATTTTCAATTAAATCACATATTCATTAGCCAAAATTTAAGAAATAGTTAAAGTTAAAAGATTCAGTTATTAGTAGTTAAACAGTCGGTAACTTTATTCGAAAAAACTTTTTGAGTTTAATGCTCTAATAATTTATCAATTATGCTTCCAAAATATTAAAAATGTTTTTTTTCGGTGATGTTGCCAAAATGTTAAATATGTTTTTTAAAGAAAGCGAAAAAGGTAAAAAATTATTGAATTAATGATACAGATATTACAAACGATTATAGAAATATGCCATTAAGTCGGGATTTCAATGCATATCCTGTCTAAATTCAACCAGGTTTACTGTAAATAAAGATAATTTATGGAATTAATGATATAGATATTGCAAACGATTGTAGAATCCTTTGCCTTGCATTTATTTTTTTAGAAGATATCTCATTTTATATTTATGTTATTTTATCCAGTCACGTGCTGAAAGTTGTATTTCTTTAGATTTGATTTGCAATGATAGTTTTTTTTATTTGAACTTCCGGCATTGTTTTATTTTATTTTATCCAGTCACGTGCTCAAAAAAAAACATGGTTAAAATATTTCTTTAAAAATTCGTTAAAAATAGAAGCTTGAGTTATACATTAAAACACTGATGTCACAAGTTCACCTCTTTTTAATTAAAAGCTAAATATTCTTCATTTTTTAAAGCATTTATAGACTCGTGCTACATACTATGCAGCTATTTACTTCATTTAGACTTTTTTGTATAGATGAATTTCTATTATTAAACAAAGCTGATTTATTTAATTAATAATATTGTAAAAGTCACAAAAAATTCTTTGCATTTTCTTTTTTTTAAAAAGAAAAAACATATTTCATATTTATTTCATTTCATGCAGACACATGCTGAAAATTGCATTTTTAAATGTTTAATTTGCAATAATTATTTATTTTTTTTAATTTGAGTTTTTATCTATCTGATGGCAACCTATTGATAAAAGATAATTTTTCCCCTTCCACTCGTAACGTGCTCCTGCAGATTAAATTTTATTGTTTTGTCCGAAATATATTGTTGAAAAATATAGTTGAAATGCTTCTTTAAAAATTCTTTACAAATAGAAGCTTAAGTTAAATGTTAACATACTGATACTATTAGAAAGCTAATTTTTTAATCTTTAAATTGATGTTAAAATCATGTTTATCCGATAATATTTTCGGAAGCTATAGCGGAAAAACGTCAAAATTTCGCTTAAATTTTAATTAATTCAAATTTTAATTAAAAATTCGAAAAAAGGGCTCCGAGGTGCACATTCCCGACCTCCAAGGTATACATGTACCAAATTTGGTAGCTGTAGGTCCAACGGCTTGGCCTGTAGAGCGCCAACACACACACACACACACACGCACACACACACACACATTGAGCTTTATTATAAGTATAGATAATCACCAAAATTATTATTCTTACCGTAACATACATATTTATAATTTTAGTTGTTTTCTGCTTCTTAATTTTTAATTCATTATTACAAATATTTCTGCAAACAGAGTTTTGTCCTTTGGTAATTATAGTAATAACTGGGTTTTCGGTAGCCAGTTGCCAACTCATGAAGATAAGCGCAACTAATATTATTTGGAATTAATCTCTACAAATGCAATGAGAAACCTGATTCGCGTCTCGAATAATTGAATTTTCAATTTTAAATCTGCATTTAAGTCAAAGTATTAGGTAATGTAAAATTCAAAAATGGTTCTCAAATTGTTGTTTTTTAATATCTCAAAATTGTTCTTTAATGTCTCAATTATTACAGGGATATATTACTACTTAAATTAATTATATTGTTTTAATAATATTATTAATTTGCTATTACAATAATGGAAAGAACAATAAATGTTTCAAATAAAATGGGTTATCTAATTGTGAAAATGTATTAAATAAGGGGCTAATTTTATCAAATTTTGAACAAATGAAGACTGCCTGTCCGGCTGTTTGAATCTAAGTTAACACGATAATTTCAAAATGAAGGAGCTAAGTGGATAAAATAGATTTAACATCTAGAATGTAGATACCTATCAAATTTTAAGCTGGATTCAACAAGAGGTTGACCATCTGTCGATCTGTACTTCAAAAAATATGTGAATGTTGCAACTCAGTGAATTTAATACAACGAATTATATATATATATTCGAATATTTTACAATTTTGCGACATTAAATGCAAATTTGTGTCAAAGTAATAACTGGGTCTAATGCCACTTGGTCATACCAAGCCCGAATGAGCGGAGCTCTTTCGAATGAAGGCAGAGGTGTTCGCCTTTCGTTTTAAACGAGCACCGTTCTGGTGAAAGGACGACTTTGCTCAAACACACGCGACACAGCCCTTTCTAGGGGGCGGTCGAACTCTTTCATCCATCCGCAAGTGAAAAATGAGATCCAAATCAGAGACCGACTCATCCCTGATTCAGTTCCCCCAAAGGTGTAATTTGTTATGGGGACTTGGGGGACTTTGCAGTCACGACCTATTGAACGTGCCCTAACTGCCATGAGCCAACACTGCGGTCTTTGGCCGAGACGAGGACAGAACTCGTTACCTTTTGCTTTCGAGACTAATGCTCTACCAACCAGGCTACGGGGCCAAAAAAAAAAAAAAATGTTTCAATTGAATGGGAAAATCGCATCTCAAACACAAATTCGATTTTCGGATGCTATAAATCGCCAAACCATTAGATCCTATAATGGATTCAGTAAAAATTCTAAATTCATGGCAATGGTTTATATAAGTGTTATATGCCAATGCCATCCAAAGCGCTCTGCTGGATAACATCTTTATTAAAGAGTAAGCGAGCAAGATTAGGGGAGAACAGTCTTGGTGGTATCTTATTTAAAAATCTAATCACAATTTTGAAAAACCTTTTCTCTGTCAAAGCTTGAATCCATAAATGTGCAGAATCTGATAGCTCTAAATGGAACATTCCGTTTCCATCATAAAGATTTTTGAATCACGCAATTTATACAAAATATGCCAATCTAGAAATACCATCATATTAAAAAAATGAATAGTCTCTTAAGTATGCAAAACAATATTATCATAATAAAAATACAAATTCTGTGAATTGCCCTTAAAGCGGTTTCTACACGTATATTTTAATCTCTTTCATGAGAAAATTATTTAAAAAAAATTGAAATTATAAATTATTCAGATGCAAATGATTCAGAGCATGAAAGACGACGCGTCGATTCCGGAAGTCAGGGAGTCTGTTATTATCAGCTCCGAAATCAAGGTCACTGTCTGCTCAGAATGTTTCTCGAAAATTGTGAAAATATTTGCAGAATTTCAAATATATTCGAATCAGGTTAATTATCGCATTTGTATGACATGGGAGGTATTTGCTAATCGTGTCGCCTGTGGTGAAGAAGAAATATGAATAGTTTGCCTGATTCAACTGCAGTAATCATCTACAATAGTATAAAGGAAGACATTATATCAAAGCATTGCTGAATTAATGATAAAGTGCAGTTAAGTGCAGGCACATTTAAAAATGTCTTACTTATTTTTATGTGTTTAAAACCAATTGCAACTTAATGCTCGAAAAAATTATGGAATCTATTTTTTTAAATTATAACCATCTGGAATGGTCTGCCCAAAACACTCTTGCAAGCTTTCTATTACAGACTATTGCGTACTTTTCATTACAGACTATTGCGTACTTTTCATTACAGACTATTGCGTACTTTTCATTACAGTGTAAAGATTCAGCTTCTTCCCGGTCTGCTTATGGGGTTTTTTTTTCACGCTCCATAATTGCCATTTCCAGATTGGACTCCTTAATGTCTAGGGTTTATGGCAATGTAATTACTTACAGATGGACAGGTGGAGAACCCTCCTTCTAAGAACGGACATCTAGCCCTTTAGAGGGAGACGAGATAAAGGACCACCCGTGCACTAATCGTGTCTGCGACACGGATGTGCAGCCTGCTTTGTTTCCCGTAGTGAACATTCCTGCGGTCAACGGTAGACCATTGAAATTTTGCTGAACGACAGTTGGAGAATCACCAGCCCAAATGCTCCAATGTTGAGTCGAAGGAAAAGGACAGAGGGTCGAAGGAAGAGAGAAAAAGGCGAGGTTTTTGGAGAGCCGGGACGGAGACTCCGAGCGTTGGAGAGAAGATTCCACCGGAGGAATTCGGTGGATTCCTGTTACTAATCCCGATACCTGCGCTAGACTAGACGGCTGGTTAACTGTTCTCGTGAGTTTCTCCGGAAGATCTCGAACTAAGAAAGAACTATTCTTGTGGTGCTCCACATGGACATTTTATTTAATCTAGATAGTATTTTTTGTCTGTAACTTAAAGCTGTAATAAAGTACTTAATTGTAAAACGCTACCCTTTATTTCCTCGAACCAGATCAAGACGTTACAACAGACTATTGCGTACTTTTCATTACAGACTATTACATGCTTTCTACAAAAGACTATTGTATGCTTTCTACAAAAGACTATTGCATGCTTTCTACAAAAGACTATTG
>JAPMOQ010011592.1:278267-298480 GCA_026543055.1 Argiope trifasciata
ACACACACACACACACACACACACACACACACACACACACACACACATTGAGCTTCAATGTAAATATAGATATAGATGACTCCACTAAATGATGAAGTTTGTAGTTTTAAATTTATATGTACCATTAACGGAAGCCATAGCTTGTATTTGGGCATATAGTTTCCAGCTACACAGGACATTATGTTGGACTTAAAATTATCAAATTTGTTACAAACTTATTTTGGAAAGTAGGAATATGTAACTAGGAGTGATTTTTGTTTTTGAAATTTTAGTTAATTGAAAATTTCTTCAATAACTCTCTTAAATATTATAACACAAGAATAGTTTTATTTCTTCCACACATCTTTATAATAAGTAAATATTATTATAAGCCTTTAAGGTATCCGAATGCGTTAAAAAAAAACACTGGTTATCCAGATCACATTGGCGAATTTTTTACAATTGTTATTTCATGTAGTTCATACTTTCCTCTTTTAAAAACGATTTATCTTTTTTTTTTAAAAAAAAAAAGAAGGCCTGACTAAGGTCACGTATTTTTCAGCCAAAATTTGTCTTTCATTTCAATTTTCACAAAACTTTAATTTTCATAAAAATTTTCTACCGTTAACATGATATCTCAAAAACTAATAGAGGTATTTAGATAACAATTTCAGCGTGTGTTTAAAATGATATAGGCAATAAAATGAACCCAAAGTTTTATTGTGGGTGAAAAACTTTTGCATTTATAAATGTTTTTTTTTAGAAAAATTTAACTGTGAATTTACAGAAAAAAAAAATGTATACATATGTATATTTTTACCCATACCTTCTTTGAATCTCAAACTTTTTCTTAGATGTTGGTTCATTTCATTCATCATTATATTCCATAATTTGTGTACAAAGAAAAACAAGCTTTCTGCGTTACCCTTTTGTGTACAGTGTTAACCGTTCGGATTAAATTTCATTAAAATTTACTACATATATTTCTTTCTCTAAATTTATTATATTTTCAAATAATATTGTTGTATTTATAGTATTTTGTATTATAATCGACAGTACATCTAAAACACATAATTTTAAATAGTTTTTAAAAAATTCAATTAAAAAAAATTTTTTCTAACGTAGTCGGATACCTTAATATAAGTAGAACAGTAAAATAACTTATTATAAGTAGCGATTAGTAGCTTATACTTGGATTCGTGAGAGCACTATTCACTCACGCAAAAGCACTGCCGTCTCTCAGCTCTCTTGTTATTTATTTGGATAATTCTCCCACATTTAGTAAATGATTTCAATTCTTTCCTTAATTTAGTACCCTGCTTTTATTTATAAGCAATCGCATTACGTCGCTGACGTCACAGGCCGAATGGAAACTTGCGCTTCTTAGAATAAATATTGATTCCGCCAAAAAAAGCTGCATTCGGGAAAAACTGGCGACAAATCGCACGATAAGGTCCCGTATATTGGCGTGCGGGGATATTTTCATGTGCGGGTTTTGTTTAAATGCTCGATTCGAAATGGACAAAAAAAAAAAAAAAAACACTCTAAAGATTGAAATTTTTTTTGCGTTATTGGAACAATAACAGGAAAAATAGTTCTTTATTTTGTTTATAAAAGAGACATTTAATGGCTGTCTGACATTACAATCAATAAAGGTGTCTTAAATGTTAATGAAAAACTAATCGTATTGTTTTGAATTTGACTTTTTCGTTTGAGAAAGTAATATGATGGATTTCGTGTTCATTTTCTATGATTTTTCTTCCGGATTTATAAATTCTGCCAATTGGTTGCTACTTATTCTTCACCAATAAATGTAAAAGTTACAAAATTCGATTATATAGATTTTTTTTAGGATTAAGGTATCCGACTACGTTCGAAGAAAAATTTTAAAAATCTGAATTTTTGGAAACTATTTAAAACTATTTTTTTAGATATATTGCCAATTATAATACAAAATATCATAAATACAACAAAATTATTTTAAATTATAATATATTTTGAGAAATAGGAAAATGGGTAGTGAATGTTAATGAAATTGAACCAAAACGATAACACTCTACACAAAATTACAAAGCAGCAATCCTATTTTTCTTTCAAGTTATTGAATGTAAAGTCGAACGAAATGAACCAAAATATAAGTAAAAGTTTGAGATGCAAAGAAGTGATGGGTAATATACGTATAGACGCACTTTTTACATAAATTTACAACAATTTTTTTTTTAAATATGTATAAATCAAAAAATATTTCGCTAAAAATAAAACTTTTGGTTCATTTCATTGCCCATATTATATCAAACACACTCTGATATTTCAATGTGAAAACTTCTATTAATTTTTAAGATATTGTATTAATGGTGGATAATTTTTATGATCATTAAAGTTTTGAGAAAATGCAAGTTAAAAGACAAATTTTCGCTAAAAAATACTTGACTCTGAATGATAGGTCAGGCCTTCCTTTTGATAGAAACGATGAACTGTTCTGGAAAGAGTGAAGTCTAAACTATAAGAAATAACAATAAAAAAAATTGACCAATGCGGTCGATAACCAGTGTTTTTAACGTAGCCGGATAACTTAAGTGGGCAAACATGATTGTGTTTGATTAATAGCTTTGAACATGATCTAGTCAGACGAATTTGGAGCACTATTTGCACGAATTTGATGATGAAAATACATGCAAAATTTCATCTATCCAACATGCTGCGTTTATCCTGTTTACCTGCATTTTCACAGACAAATAAAAACGATCTGTAAAGTTCAAATTCCATTTTAATTTTAATAGAATACAATTGAGGTAATGCAGCCAAACATCAAATTACCCTCATTTATATTTTGTCATTTTTGAATTATCTAACCAGTCAGTCGGTCTAATGCCACTTAGTCATACCAAGCCGAATGAGAAATAGCTCTTTCGAATGAAGGCAGAGGTGTGCGCCTTTCGTTGTGAACGAGCACCGTTCAGGTGAAAGGACGACTTTGCTCCAACACACATGTCCTTTCCTTTCCTTTTCCTTTTTAGGGGGCGGTCGAACTCATTCTTCCATCTGCAAGTCAGAATTGAGATCCCAATCAGAGACCAACTCCTCCCTGATTCGGTACCCCCAGAGGTTACGGAACTTGGAGGACTTTGCAGTCAACGTGCCCCAACTGCTATGAGCCAAGAAGGCGGTCTTCGGCCGAGACGAGGACAGAACTCGCTATCTTTCGGTTACGAGTCTGAGGCTCTACTAATCAGGCTACCGCTGATATAGAAGCCTTACGATTATTTGTCATTGTACTCCCAAACTCAGGGATCATTGACTCGGTACCTTAGCAGCATTCAATACAGATGATTACAAATTAATCTTTCCAGTGATAGAACTAACCATTCTAGTGAGCAACTTTACAAGCTTATAACAATACAAAACTACACTTGTAGCTACAATATCAAAATTCAGATATTCAAGAAATTGCGAGTTGATTTTAACAAGTTTGCAAGCTTATGGAGATACAGATCGACAAATAGTCAACGCTTTAATGGTTGAGTTCCAAATTGGATTCATATCTGCTCTATAAGGGATTAATTCTTGTACCAAGAATTATCACCCCAGTTATTTTCCATTTATGGCTAATATGTTAACTATTAATACCAGATTTCTGCATTTCGAAGCTATTGTTCACCAATACCATTTTAAATCGTTTACGAGTTGAATCCATAATATTATGTGAACGGAGAGGAGGGTAGAACAATGACATCTTTATTAGAAGGTATACGAAAAATATTTGGAGAAACCTGCTTGTTTTATCTCTTAATGAAGTAATTATTATTATTTGTTGCTTACTATTATTTTCTCATGCAAGACATAATACTAGACACGGATGTCTGAAAACATAAAGTACAGTATAAGAAAATTTTGTCGTAAAACTGGATCATGCAATTTCATCTTTTCCTCCTCAACTTTTGTATTATAGTTACAACCCATCAATAAAAATGTAGCCTGTTATCTCTTAATGAAGTAATTATTACTGTTTGCTGCTTACTATTATTTCCTCATGCAAAACATAATACTAGACACAGATGTCTGAAAACATAAAGTACAGTATAGGAAAATTTTATCATAAAACTGAATGCAATTTGATCTTTTCCTACTAAACGTTTGTATTGTAGTTACAACATGTCTATAAAAATGTCGTAACTTTACTGGGAAATCGTTAAAAATGAAAGTCGTCAAGCCAATTCTTTCAGGTAAATATGTACGTGAACTGAAATACACGATAAATTGCTTTTCATTTGAAAATTGCAGCGATGAATTTTCTTATACTTTATTATCGCAATTTTGTTTAAAGAAATGTTGAAATATTGTCTAAATAATTGTAATATTGTTGAAATATCTGTTTATCGCATATACTGTTTATATTTTAAGTTTTATTTTAAAGTGTATTCATCATTAAAATGATTTTAATAATGTAGATAAACAATAGTTGCGAAATCAGACACAGTAAAAGAAATCTTCTACTTGATCAGGAAAAAGAAAGTTTCACAATGCTTTTTCTATAATAAAAGTTTAAAATATTTGAAAGCCGGCGTTCTGGCAGAGGGGTCGCGCATACTCCCCGTGATCTGGGCGTCCCGGGTTTGAGACCCGGTTCGGTCATGGTTGTTCTTCTACGTTCTGTCTGTGAGCTGATAAACGGCTTTCCACCTTGGGAAAATATTAATATTCAATTTTTAAATCCAATTCGACACTTTATATAAATCTGAGACAACAGAAGATATTTATCAGCAAATTTTCCTTCAACAAAGACAGCAATACGAAGATTTTCCTCCAATTTATACCGATGGGTCAAAATCATCTAATCGTGTCTCTTTTGCTGCTGTCTTACCAGATACAGTCATTTCTTTTACTCTCCATTCCTTTTATTCAATTTTTACGGCTGAAATAACTGCTGTTTTATATGCATTAGAAGAAATCTCTGAGAGACCGGAAAAAAAGTTTATCATTTATACTGACTCTCAAAGTGATTTACAATCATTAAATTCGTTTTACCCCCATCCTCATAATCATCCTCTGGTTCAAAGTTTTAGAAAATTTTAACAAACCGACTTCTCGGGAATTTACTATTTTACTGAGTTGGATACCCTCTTATGTAGGAATTTTGGGCCACGAGAAGGCACACAAGGCTGCTAAATTGGCGAGCATTCCGGTTATCTTATCTGTTTCTTTTGGTGACATAAATAAGCTCATTAAAATTCTCCTCTATTCCGAATGGCAAGCTCAGTGGGACCTTGAAACTAACAATAAACTGCATGCCATAATACCTCATGTACAACCATGGTCTTCATCACCAAATCGAAAAGCAGACACAGTGTTCACTCGTTTGCGTATTAGGCATACCATATACACACATCTTCACTTGTTGATGGGTGAACAACCACCTCTGTGTTCTCAGTGTGACTATCAATGTCTGTTCAACGTATAACATCAGAGTGCCCATGTTTCAATGCTCAGCGTTTGATATTTTTTCTAAAAGCAAATCCCCCATTACCTTTGTTACTTGGCAAGACAACACATGCTGAAATTTTTGCATTTTTAAAGTCTATCAAATTTTATGCACTCATTTAAATTTTGTTTTTTAAAGTTTTTATATTTCACCCGTTTTTTAACTAGTGCGCATTGATATGGTTTTAACAATAGTTTGGCGCAGCATAGTCAAAATATGGCTCTTGCGCCAGAAAAATCCAAATCTGTGAGTTATATGAATGTGCCCCCCTGTGAAAAGGGGTTGTGCAAGCGAATGTGCGTGTCGCTTCATATGCGCTAGAAGTCAGACTTCTGCCCTCTGGGTGCTCAGGGGTCTTTACCCTCAGAGGCTACTGCATCCCCTTTTCCATGGAAACACGGATACGACATCTTCTAATACTCGAAATAAAATTTTAAATTGTTTTAAAAACGAAATCATGGAACAATTAGTCACCAAAGGTGACTAATACTGAGTACAGATTAATTTGTTTTTCTGCCCACACAATAGCTAAAAGTTACTTACGCCTCAAATATTACACACTCGTGTTCAATAATTGATTGAAATTAATAAATAATTATCTAAAATTGATAAAAAGAAAAAGGCCTATTGTTTTACGACTGCATATTGTTGTGAAAAATTTCCAAAGTATTACAAAAAGAAAAAATAGAAAAAAAGAAAAGAAAAGTAAAAAAAAATTATACATTATATCCAAAAATACATTCTATTACATTTCCTTATTAAGTATCATATACATTTTGTAAATAATGTTAATAATATATTTTCATTCCATAAATGTAAATAATATTCATTCATTACATTGAAAAATCGTGCATTTTTTCAGCGTTTAAAACGCTGAATTTGCTTAAATACATTGTTCTAGAAAATGCAATTTTTTTTCCTCCATTATGACGTTTTCAGGAATAAAAAAACTTTAGAAAATCAATGGAATTTGAATGTTTATTATATTTTAGTTGACTTTTAGGATAACAATAGTCCATTAAACAAAACTTCCCAAACGAGCAAAAAGTATTTTAAAAGCATACGTATGTCTTTGGGTTTTTTTTAGCATGTTTTTATAAAGTTTGATAAACTCACATTACAACATAATCTTTTGTGCTTGAACAAAAATTCTATTTGTTTATCTTAAAATAATTTTAGTAGACAATACAGTATAACATTTTGATGAAACTACAGTTATGTTCAATCAGTTTTTTTTTACTCAATAACTTTTATTTCAAATAAAGAATGGCAATGATCTTTAATAAATACATTATAATCAGTCTGAATCATTTAGTTACATTAACGCCCCGTTGTAAAGCAGCAGTAGAGCTAATTTGAAACGATTTTCATCTTAATTGAAAAACTTTGATTTAAATCTATATAAATTTCAAAAAAAAAAAATGCTTTATCAAAAATTACAAGGAGGAATTTTAACAATGGCAAAACAGATTAATTGTGTATTATCATTTTTAAGCAGAGTATGAAAAATTGTCATGACGTTATGTAATTAAAGCGCAAAATTTTTTTAATGCTTTTATGTATATATTTTAATGTCTAAAACTTGGATTATTTCCAAGAGTTAAAAGCTTCAGTACCTAAGATTCTTTGTAAAAATTCAATCTCCATTGTTTCTTTTTTTCATAATCCATAAGATTTTGTTCCTTTCTTAAAAATTTCCTTACAATTTTTGAATTGTTGGCTATCCAATTTTATTAAAAATCTTTTTAGGTTGACATATTCTCTCTCTGTAAATTGTTTGAAAACCAAAATTATCCAAAAGTTATTACAAAACAGATTGTTTGACTACCAAATTTGGCAACCAACTTTCTTTTGAACAACAGACGCTCTTTAAAAAAGGGTTTTTCAAAACTTTACTTGAATTAATAATAAAAATTTAATCGAAAAATGAAACTTTTCCTGTTTAATTTTGAAACATATAATTGAATAAAAATGGGTTTATTATTTTTTTTACAAAATTTATAATAAAATTAGTAAGCTTTTCATTCATTCAATATATATATGAGTAGTTTTAAACTTTTATTTTAATATTTTTTCAAAATTAAGCAGATTTTTTACAATGTTTCTTATGAATTTGTAAATGACGAATCGAAGTGAATTAATGAATTGCATAATTTAGACACATTTTTCGTTGTCTGTTTCTTACCATGCAAACATTATAATAAAGCAATCACTGTCTTTGGAAATGAGTCTCAAACAGAATTTTCCCGTTATGTTTTTAAAATGAAAATGTTTTTTAGACTATAATTTTTGAGATAATTGCTTAAGGTATCCAACTACGTTCGAAGGATTTTTTTAAAATATATTTTTTAGAAACTAATTACGTTTTTTAGATGTATTGTCAATTATAAACACTATAAATGCACGAACAATTATTTGAAAATATAATATATTTTGACAAATGGGAAATTTTGTTGTAAATTTAAATGAAATTGAACCAAAGCGGTCGACACTCTACACAAAATAATAATGCAGCAATCCTATTTTCTTTGCACACGAGTTATAGAACACAATCTAAGAAGCGATGCAAAGAAGTGATGGATAGAAACATACATATATATGCATTTTTTCCATAAAGAATTTTTCCAAAAACACCTATAAATGAAAAAATAATTCAATCATAACACTTTTGGCTCATTTCATCGGTTATATTATTTAAAACACACGTTGAAATTTTTATGTAAATACCTCTACTAGTTTTGGGCATATCTTGTTAACGGTGGAGAATTCTTATAAAAATTAATGTTTTGAGAAATAAAGTGAAAGACTCATTTTTGTGGTAAAATATGTAACTCTAGATGATATATCAAGCCTTCCTTTTGTTATAAAAGATTAACTGTTTTGGGAAGAAAAATGTCTAACTACAATAAATAATAAGAATTTAAAAAAATTCTTCAATGTGATCGAAAATCAGTCTTTTTAACGTAGTCGGATACCTTAAACAGTTACAATAGAAATTAACGACTGATGCGAAGAGACAGACGAAGTAATTTAGACATATTAAATCTAAAATATTATCATAATTTAATGTGTTGAACTAGACTGTATTAAAGACTCGAATTTTATGGATTTTTAATTTTCTGATCATTTTGTTAAATATTTTTGCCCATCATTTGAATTACTTTTGATAAAAAGAAATCTCCTTTACCTAAGAGTCCTAACGCATAACAAAATTGACGTTCATCATTTTTAAGGTATCCGACTACGTTCGATGGAAAATTTTTGAAAACGTGTATTTTTTAAAAACAATTTAAAACTATGGTTTTGAGATGCATTGCCAACTCTGATACAAAATACTATAAATACAAAAAAGATATTTGAAAACATAATATATTTTCGGAAATAGGAAAATGTGTAGTACATTTCAATGAAATTTAACCAGAACGGTTACACAAAATGGTAAAGAAGCAATCCTATTTTTCTTAGTACACAAGTTATAGAATATAATGACGAATGAAATGAAACAAAATTTTAAAAAAATGTTGAGATTCAAAGAAGTGATGGGTAGAAATATACTTCTATATGCAATTTTTTCCCCTAAATTCACAACTTCATTTTACTAAAAACACCTCTAAATGAAAAAGTACTTCACCAACAATAAAACTTTTGTTTCATTTCATTGTCCATATTATTTAAAATACTGGCTGACATTTTTATGTAAAGACCTTTATTAGGTTTTGAAATATCATGTTAAAGGTGGAGAATTTTTATGCAAGTTAAAGTTTTGAGCAAACTGAAGTGAAAGACACATTTTGTCTGAAGAAATATGTGACCCTGGATGAAAGGTCAGGCCTTCCTTTTTCTAGAAAAAATAATTTGTTTTGTTAAGAGGAAAGTCTAGACTAGAAGAAAATAATAGAAAAAAAATCGTCAATGTGGGCGATAACCAGTGTTTTAAACGTTGTAGGATACCTTAAGAAACCCTAATCTGATTTAATCCTATTTATAGATAATGCTATTTCAGTTCATCTTTTTTGAAATTATTAATTTATAATCATGCTATTTTGACACTCTTCTGAATTCCTTGAATTTTTCTCCGATGAATTTGATTTTAATAGTGTAATTTAACTTGATTTTAATAATTGAGTGATTTTTAAGCTGACGGAATCACAATAAAAATTCGAATTAAAAAATTAATTGCAGAGGGAAAGAGAGAAAAAAAATTGAACGAAAAGCAACAAATAATTAAAAGCAGCGAAATTTGTTTTAAATAAAAAAGTTTTATTAAGTAATTCTAAATTAATAATTTAAACTAACAAAATAATAATTATAATTAAATCTTCATAGATAATTTTAATAAACAAAAATTATGTATTACAATTGTGCATTAAAGCTGAAATAGAAAATAGTTAATATAAGATCAACGTATTAGAGCACCTGAATTAGCATATTGAAATATGTAAAGACATTTTTTCTGAATTATTAAAAAATTAATTTAATTTATTAACAGGGCTATTGATCTAATATTCTATACAATAATTAAAAGTTTAAGTATGAAATACAATTGTCTGGTACTGACAAAGGATAATAAAGTATGAACGGATTTAACTGACATCAAACATTAACTTAACAGTTCAGAAAAAAAAATCTTCTTTGATCTTCAAACTGACTAAAATAAATTCGAATTACAAATCGATTTGGACACTACACTACATATGGACCACGGTGGCCTGGTGGTAAGGTCTCGGCTTCGGAACCAGATTTCAATTTCGAGGCTCAATTTCACCGAAGAACCGTCGTGTAAGGGGATGTCTTGCACGTTAAATTCGTTAGACCAAATGTCCTCCCTCTCTTATGGAGGAGGGGAGGGTGCCAGTTCAGGTGTCGTCCTCGTCATCTGACCATGGTTCAAAATGACTAGGGCCGTTCCAAAATAGCCCTAGTTTTGCTTTACAACGGGACATTAATATAACTAAAATAAACTAAACTCGACACTACATATTAGTAGCAAATTCAAATTATATTTCGAAAATTCGAATTAAAAACGTTCAGTTTAATCAGTGTTCGTTACGTTTGACTTTAAAGAAAAAGGAATTAAAACTTTGGTTCAATATATTTGGTATTTGTTTCTTACATTATAAAATTGCAAAAATAAACAAATCGAATGTAAGCAAATTAATCATAGATTATAGTTATTTAAAAGAAGATAAAATTTTATCTAAAAATAATTTCTTTCAACTAAACGCATTTATTATTTATATTAATTATTAATACTTTATAGAATATTGTGCATCGAAAATTCCGTTTAAGCTAAAATGTCTTAGCCAAACATTGAATGAAAGTAAACCACTCACTCTATTATTTATTTCAAATCTAATCTGTTAAATTTAATTAAAATCAAAGTTATTTTAAAGTGTGAAATTTTTTTATCTCAAAATGGTTAGATTGAATCAAATGCTTTTCTTAATTGTATTAACTCTTAGTAAATTTGAGAAAAAATAGGCCAGTTCATCTAGCAACATTGTTTCAACTTTTCCAATTCCAACAATTGCCCTCTAAAACAATGGCAGTATCATATCTCGACTTCCTCGTACACTTTATACGAGGAAGGATCGTATTATTTGGAGCATTTTTACGCGAAGTTCTGCAACACAGAGGAAAGAATATAAGTAAGTATTATGACTTTCTTTTGACCATTTTGAGCCAAAATTTCATGTGGGTCAACAATTGTGACATGGAGACAGACGAACAGGATTTCCCTTTTTAGCTTGAAACAGTTTTAAAATAACGCGGCCACATGTCCTTGACCGGACAGTGCGACAGACAAGCAAAATGTAGATGAATTAAATTTTAAAAAGTAGACATTTTGTCGATCTCAACTTAATTTGCCGATTTTTGTACCTCTGTTCTGTTCGGTCTAATGCCACTTGATCATACCAAGCCGAATGAGAAATAGCTCTTTCGAATGAAGGCAGAGATGTGCGCCTTTCGTTGTGAACGAGCACCGTTGAGGTGAAAGGGCGACTTTGCTCGCACACACACTACACAACCCTTTTGAGGGGGCGGTCGAACTCATTCATCCGTCCGCAAGTTAGAATGTAGATCCCAATCAGAGACCGACTCATCCCTGATTCTGTACCCACAGAGGTATATGGGAAGACTTTGCAGTCCCGACCTATTGAACATGCCCCAACTGCCACTAACCAACGCGGCGGTCTTTGGTCGAGACACAGCTCGCTACCCTTCGTTTACGACACTGACGCTCTAGAAATCAGGCTACCGCGGCCCTTAATCAGAATGATACAATTTCGTTTTATGCCATTTTGATTATGAGTTATGAGATTTACATGCGTACGAAACTACAGACCGACAGAAGACCAACTCTTTGACAAACATGAGTCGGTATACCGAATTTTATTTGCTTAGTTCTTTGCGTTTAGGTGTATCTGAACCACATATCTTGTCATAAAGTCGTATAACATTTTTACTTTCTCGTATACGAAGTTACTTACTATCAAATATTTCAAATTGGAGATTTTAACGAGTTTAGTTTAGTTATATTAACACCCCGTTGTAAAGCAACATGAGGGCTATTTTGGGACGGACCTCACCATTTTGAACCGCGGTCAGATGGCGAAGGCGACGCCTGCACTGGCACCTTCCTCTCTACGCCACACCACCGGGAGGACGTTTGACCCCCACGGATATAACTTACAAGAGACCCCCTCACACGACTGTTCTTCGCTGGAATCGAGTCTCGAACCTTCGGTGGTCGAGTTTGAGGCCGAGACCTTACCATCAGGCCACAGCGGCGGAATCGAGTCTCGAACCTGCATCCCTCCGGGCTCCAAAGCCAAGCCCTTACCGTCAGGTCTCTGCGGCCCGGAGATTTAGACTAATAAGGACGTTTAAGACCACCCTGATTTTTAACAATTAAATGTTGACAATATATCAGTCTGTCTTTTCGCTTAGTTACATAATCTCCAGATTTTAAAGCAACATTACGGTTATTTTGGAATCAACCTCGTCGTTTTGCCCCATGGTCAGATGACGGGGACGATATCTGAGCTGGCAACCCCCTCTGCAAACTACCACACCAGACCAGTGGGAAAGCGTTTGACCCCGACGGATTTAACGTGCACCAGACCCACTTACACGACGATTCTTCGATGGAATCGGGCCTCTTCGGTTCAGAAGCTGAGATCTTATCACCAGACCACTGCGACCCTTATGTCTGTCTGTCTGTGAAAGCAGTATATCGAACATACTTTGAGATAGTCGTTGGAATTAGTGATAAGGACTAACGACCCAATGTGTAGATGTCTGCCGAATTTTGAACGAAATCCATTCACATGCGATCTGTACACCTGTCTGCTCGTTTAAAAACAAATTCAATTACTCCAAAACGCTAAGCAGATAAAATTTGACAAATAGGTTTAGCACTCAAAATTTAGATTCTAATCCAATTTTTAGTCGAATCTGTAAAAGAGGAGGCCATTTTTCAATTCCTATTATTAGTTCATATTCTTCCTATATATATTTATTCATTTAAATATCTTGTTAAAATTTTCAATCGTTCATAAAATGGTTTTTATTCGTCCACTCAAATTCAAATACATTTTTTTAATGCTCGTGTTAACGTCATCCTCTACAGTTTTTTTCTCAAATATTAATAAAGAAATAATTTTTTTTCAGTAATTTCTATTTGGTCGCCAAACTCGCCAAATCCGTCGCGAAGCTCTGAGATTACTGACGCGATGCCAAGTCATAAATAAAATAGGACAATAAGTAGAAATTGAAACTTTTTTGTACATATTACTTGTTCTGTCTGTATTTTCGCATGTATGTAAATATAGTTACTCACAAAGAGAATGAGTTAAATTAATGAAATTAATAAATTATCTTGTGGCAACAGATGTAGTCGACTTTTGATTTCATTCTATGGAAAAAAAGGTGTTCAAAATGTATATTTAAGCGAAATATTTATTAAAAATGTTAAATTTACTCAAAATATCTTTATTACAGGGTGTGGGAATCTATGGTCCTATTAGAGGATAAAATATCAATCGGAGGGTATGCGAGAAAGTTCTGGGGAGACCACTTCCACTGGTTTCTACTGTTCCCTTAAGTATTTTGAAACCACCACTTTTCAACGATTCTATCCCATTAAGGGTAGAGACGCGGAAGATGAGAGCATTTCCCGAATTCTTCGTCTTTCTCCGACCTAGCGAATTATTATTATTATTAGAAACATTTATATTAGAAACATTTGAAATTATCATAGAAATTATTAGAAACCTTTCTATTCATTTTTCCCAGTTGTATGTGAATAACGCGTCGTATATGATCGAATTATTTTAATTCGGTTAGAGAGTAATCGAAGTTTATTTCATTGATAAATGTAAACATGTATCTTTTCATGTTTCCTCTCACCCCTATTTTGATGAATTAAACCCGTCCTAACGCATGCGCAAAAGCGAAGGTTTTAAAATTCATTGTCAAAGAATAACTAGTTATTCGGTAATTTTTCATGACTATACGTGAGCATGAGTAGGCAGACAGATTATGCACGGAATCTTTTTATTCAAAACTAGCTGTTCCCCGGGGCGCTGTTGCTGCGGGAAAAATAATCTTAGAAATATCGTTTGGAATTTGAAATAGTTTTCTGGTTTAATTAAGAATGATATTTATTTTCTTGTTGGTAATGAATACATTTGTTAAAATTAAATTATATATAAAGAAAAAGCATAAATAGTGTTTACTTTTTTTATTATTCTATTCTAGAAACAAATATTTGTTTTTAAGTATTAGATTTGTATATTCTTTTAGAATTGTAAAGCTTGGCGTTCTTTCAGAATGGTAATGAAAGAAACTATTTATTGTATCTCGTGACTCGTTTCATATTCGTTCAGAATTCTCAAATTTAATTTTAGAAGATGTGTTTAAAATATTTTTAATATTAAGAGAAACATATTAAACATAGATAATATACTTGTATCGTAAAATCTTTAATATATTTGAAAAGATAATTTTCTGAAAACAAAGATGGTGCATAATTATTTGTAATCTACTATTTTCGGAAGTTACTGCAAAAAAAAAAAAAAAAAACGCTAACATTTTGTTGAATGTTTAGTTAAAATTTGAAACTTATGGGATTGTTTCCCTTAAAATTTTTGCTTGAACTTTAATAAAACTATTACTTTAGAGAAAGACTTACATTGCATTTACGTACAATAGCTACGGAATATTAGCTTGAATTTATCATCTTTACTGAATCTGTAGTGTCTCCTTGTCGAGTTATTTGGTGGTTAATCTATGGTTTATAGATGCGGTAAATAGATCTGAAAATAATTTTTATACTTTCGATGACTATTATGCCTATAACTTTGGCGTAACTGCATTTAATAAGTAGTCGAAGTTTTATCGCAATCGGATGAATGGTACGGCAGCACATAATAGAAAAACATTCATTTTTACTTACATAGATTTGATAAAGATAAAATTTTGGTGTAACGACTGCATAAAAATTTTCAGTTATTATTTATCATGTTTTTTATCTACTTAATTTTTATCTATTACGCTTATAGATACACAAAAATATGCATTTTTTTTTTTTTACTCAGGCAAATACAAAATGTGGAAATTTGTTAAAATCTTAAGGTCGGAATTTTTTACATACTTTGTCTTTACTCTCATTGTTTACTAAAAAAGGGAAAAATATCAAAAATAGATATTAATTAAGACTTATTTCCCGATGCAATGCACTTTTTGTTCTAGTTCTTTCCTTGAAGAAAGGAAATTCTGCCAGGAGGAGAGAATAGTTGTTATTGATTCATTGTTTCCACTAGTATATGTAAAAAAAAAAAAAAAAATCCTTTTTTAGGCAATTTAAATTTTCCCATCACTGATTATCGCTGATTCCGTGAAAAGCATTGAGTCAAAAACACCTGTCTCTAAAATCTACAGCTGTACAAAGACGTTATTTGGCATTTCGAAGCAACATTATCTTCAGGAAAAACGCACGTCGATGGCATGTGCAGTATAATAGATAGTAATACTGAAAAAAAATGCAGGAATATCATGAGAAAATAATTATTTTGTGGTTCAAAATCGAGCAAATTAATCTAATAACAAATTTTGAAAATTTATTAAAATTACATGGAAACTAGTATCACTATTATTATAAATTTCCTGTTATCGTCATTGAAAAACTAGTATCACTATTATTATAAATTTTCTGGTATCGTCATTGAAAATCTAGTGTCACTATTATAATAAATTTTCTGGTATCGTCATTGAAAAACTAGTATCGCTATTAATTATTATTATCAATTTTCTAGTATATATATTTTGTTATATTTTTGTAAATTCTGTACATATCTTTGTGTATTTTCTAGAACATATTCTAATTCATATTTTATTAATTTTACTAAATTTATCTTTTATTATTCTAGAATTATTTTTCGAGTTTACTAGTTCATGTTTTATATAATAAACTAGTTCATATTTTATATAATAAACTAGTTCATATTTTAAATATTATACTAGTTCATATTTTAAATATTATACTAGTTCATTTTTTAAATATTAATATAGATTAGATTTATCTATGAAACATTCCTCTTATATTAATCTAGAGGAATTGAAACATTTAATTAAATGTTTCAAAATAACTACTTCAGAAAAAAGACATTATACTAGTTCATATTTTAAATATTTATTATGCTAATATAATATACTAGTTCATATTTTAAATATTATACTAATATAATATAATAGTTCATATTTTAAATATTATGCTAATATAATATACTAGTTCATATTTTACTATTGTAGTATTAATTCTCTAGTACATATTTTTGTAAATTTTCTATCACATATTCTCGTTTATACTTTATGAAAACTAGTATCACTATTAATTATTATCATAAATTTTCTGGTATCGTCATAAATTTATTTATATTACTATTAAAAATAACTATTTTGCGGTAAATGGATCTGAAAATATATTTTATTATCTAGATGATTGTATTATGGCTATAATCTTCGCGTAAGAAATGTTGTCGAAGTTTTGTCGCAATCGGATGAGTAGTACGGCAGCGCATAAGGGCAGCGCAGATATTCCTTTTTATTTATATAGATTATAATATTAATACTTTTAAATTGACTCAGTTAATACAATTTATTTTGAGAAAAACACAATTGCGTCCTAACATTTCGCTTTTGGGTTTATAACTTGCTTCAAGTTGTTTTGTTTTAAATTACTTCTTACATTGTAACATAGAATTGAAAATGATTATAAGGAAAAACAAAGAAATTTAGAAATTTCAGTCCTTAAGGAAAACGCAAAGGAAAATGCTATTCCTCTTTCGCAGATAGGGAAAGTTTCTTGAATACTTCTTGCATACAGCCGACCACCCCGCCACCACTGAACGTAGCAGTATCGAGAGGATTTGTTGGTCGACTACTGAATAAGTATTGTCCAACCTTACACTGACCGATCAGTCAAACTAACTTTTCTTTCGGGGTGGTAAATAGCTGTCTTTCTCCCCACCTGCACACTCTCAAACAGATGAAACTAGCCATCTTTGATATCATATCCTTCAGGGTTTTGAGATGACCTGGCACCATCAGTACTGTACTTAAATCAATATTGACAATCTTCAGGTTTTTCCTTCACTCTGAGACCTCTATGCGTTGTGGCAAACCATGCTCATTTCTCCACAAATGCATTTATTTTCCTGCGTTCTTCCAAATCTTTGGGAATGTGCAGGAAATCCAGATATTATATGTCCAGATATTATTTAGATTATAAGCAGCTGATATCTTCTTATTTTTATTTCCGGATTAAGAATAAAGTCGAAAGTGACTCTTCCTTTTTTGGACATACACCATCTGTCAAACCATTGTAGTTTTATTTCTACTCTCAATTCCCCTTTTAAGATACAATTTTCTTGAATACTGTCTTCTAAACCAGTATTATTTTTCAGCTGTTGCAATGTGTAGAAATAAAACGCATTTGTTTCAATTATATGGCTCATTAGGTGGAATCAGGAGCTATTATTGATAACATATTTCCAGAGGCGGACTAACGTATTTCTATGGAAATAATATTTTTTTATGCCAGATTTAAATTTAATGATGGTAAAAATAAAGGAATTGGTATTATGATAGTAATAATGCAAAACAATGAATGAAAATAAAAAAAAATTCATCAACAATATTGTTCTACAAAATTGCACGTGATAATTCTTTGAAAAAAAAAAAAAACTTAAACTTTTTTTAAACCATCATAGCTGCAGTTTGTAAATGCTGTTTTTTACTTTCTTATATACGAAATATATTCAAAAAATATCTTGACCGTCAAATAATTCAATTCTGACCGCTCTGAAGTCGAAATAACTATTTGCGAACTCAATAACTCTAAAATGAATTCTTTTAGATGAATGAAATTTAGAATTTGGGTTTTATCCGATATTTGCAGATTTGAATAAAATTTTGAAAGGTCCATTCAAATTTATCTGTACTTTGTAGATTGCAAGTGAATACGAGAATGTAAAATGCTAAGCGCTAGACTGATAAAATTTGGTGACTAGATTTAGCATCTAAAATGGGGATTTGAATCGCATATTAAACTAAATTGATCAACGGATTGATCGTCCGCTAATCTTTGTATTCGTATGCAGATGACTATGATAATTTTAAAACACAAAGAATTCAATAAATGAAATTAAATAGTTAAAGCATATTTTAAATGCAGTTCCGTATCAAATCTTGAGTCAAATATTTTAATGAATTGACTGTATAAAATTTATAACATGGCTTGAATATTTAATATGCATATCTGAATCAAAATTTATTACAGAACATGGCTTGAACATTTAATATGGATATCTGTATCAAAATTTATTACATAGCTTGAGCATTTAATATGCATATTCGCATCAAAATTTATTACATGGCTTGAACATTTAATATGCATATCAGCATCAAAATTTATAACATGGCCTTGAAAATTTAATATACATATCTGCATCAAAATTTATAACATGACTTGAAAATTTAATATGCATATCTACATCAAAATTTATTACTCGGCTTGAGCATTTAATATGTATATATGAATCAAAATTTTGGATCAAATTTTTAAAGGATTGATTGTTTTGTCTATATTTTCTTTTGCATGTAAATGGGAATATTCGAAAATGGATGACTTATACACATGAAACTTGGTATATTTTGTTATTAATTTTTTAAATTCTGTATCAAATTTTGATTTCAATAGATTGAAAACGAGTCTTTTGAATCATGTATTCGATTTTATTTGTTATAATACGAAGAATAAGCTTTCATGTGCTCTGAAAATAAAAATGTGAGTCTTAATATATATCTGCATCAAAATTTTGGATCAAATCTTTTAAAGGATTGATTGTTGGTTTGACTATATTTCCGAATGCATGTAAACACGATAATACAAAAATGCAACGACTTAGACATTTGAAATTTAGCATATTTTGTTCTAAAAAAATTTTGATTTCTATAGGTCTAAAATAAGTCTTTTGAATTATATATTTCGATTTTTTTTTTTTTTTTTTACAAAGCGAAGAATAAGCTTTTATGTGCTTCGAGAATAAAAATGTGAGCTCTCTAAAGAGTTCACCGTCTTCTTCAAGGTTCATAATTTTTATGTGGGTTCTGGTGACAAATACCACCTTTATTTCGCATAATCCGAGAAAGTTTCGCAGAGACAATTACAGATAGATGGACTAATATCTACCCGCCCATCGATCTCTGAATACGATAGTCAAAAATACCATGAAATGCTCTCTGAACTGATCGAAAAGATAGAGAAATGATCAACATATTGAGATAGATTGAAATCGGCTTATGATATTCGCTTGGAAAATAAAGATTTCTGTCAATTTTTGGCGAAAGTTGTTCATGGAATCTGTTTGCTCGTTCGAGTGCTAATGACCATGAAAAAAAATATACAGAGGTCATATAGTAATTTAAAACTGTACAAAACAGTACTAAGATATTGGGCATATTGCTTCACTACCAAAAGGGAAAACTTTTATTAAATTTTAATTAAATTTTTGAATTTTCAATCTTGAAATTTTAAATCAATTCAATATTGGTCACATCTTCAAATTTAAAATCAATTCAATATTGGTCACATCTTCAAATTCAAAATCAATTTAATTTTGATCGAATCTTAAATTTAAAATCAATTTAATTTTGATCAAATCTTAAATTTTAAATCAATTCAATTTTGATTAAATTTTAAATTTTAAGTCAATAAAATGTCGATCAAATCTTTAGATTTTAGACCATCATCTCACATTTTGATAGAATCTTTAAATCAATCAAATTTTGATCATATCTTGAAATTTAAAATCAATTCAATTTTGATCAAATTTTAAGTCAGTCTCTCATTTTGATCGAATCTATAAATCTTAAATCAGTCAAATTTTGGCCATATCTTGAAATTTTAAATCAATCCAACTTCGATCAATTTTTTTAAAACAATCCAAATCTTGAATTTTAAATCAATTAATTTTTGATCAAACCTTTGCATTTTAGATCAGCCTCTCATTTTGATAGAATCCTTAAATCTTAAATCAATCAAATTTTGGTTATATCTTGAAATTTAAAATCAATTCAATTTTGATGAAATTTTAAATCAATCAAATTTTGATTAAATCTTTAAATTTTAGATCAGTTTCCCCTTTTGATTGAATCTTTAAATTTTAAATCAATCAAATTTTGATTAAAT
>JAPMOQ010011592.1:298490-341232 GCA_026543055.1 Argiope trifasciata
AAATTTTGATTAAATCTTTAAATTTTAGATCAGTCTCCCATTTTGATCATATTAAATTTTTAAGGAAATCTTGACCTGGGAATATTAACTACATATCTAGATATTTTTTTCTTTAATTTTTTTATAATTACAACTTTTTTTCAAATATCTTTACAGGACAAATATTAAGATAAAAATTATTACAAATTTTAAAAAATATCATGGAAATGAGCAGAATCGTTAACTACCCTAAAATTATGTTTTATATATACTTATATATATACTTCCGTTATAAGTTATATATACTTTCATTTTTTTAATAATTACAATACTTTCTCCAAATTATAATTTTTATATATACTTTCGCTATACGTTATGTATATTTTCACTTTTTTTAATAATTACAATACTTTTTTCCAAATACTAAACAAATATTAAAAATATTACAAAGTTTTAAAAAATTGCCATGAAAATGTGCAGAATCGTTAACTACACTAAAATCATAAGTTGTAATCAAACTGGAATGTATTGATTCTACCGACTTTGGCCAGTGGCGAAGAAAAAAATTCGAACAATGCCGTTGACGCAGTGCGTTTCTTTGCCCACTCTGCATCCCGTAATCAATAAGAGCAACCTTTTTAACTATTTATCTCCCACGTGAATAAAATATCGCTTAATTAGTCATGCATCCACTCGCGCAATTTGCATATTAAAAGGGATTCATTCACAAAAGGTAACAGGCCCTGAAATATTGGATGAGAGGCTGTTGCTATATTTTATCATTGTTTGGAGCAGAAATGAATTAGGGAACGTAATTTTTAAATTTTATTATGAAAAGGGTCTTTTGTGATTGCATTTGTTCATTTTTTTAATATACACGGGTTATACAAAACAGCCTTTGTCTATTAGTTTTAATATACATATTTTATTTGCCTGTATGAATAAAAAGGAATGTTTGTATGTCTCTTATGCATGTCTGTATGTTTTTATGTCTTAATATGTCTGTATGTCTTTAATATACGTAATTTATTTGCCTATATAAATAAAAATGAATGAATATCAGTATGTTTCTTATGCATGTCTGTATGTCTTAATATGTCTACATGTCTTTAATATACACATAGTATACAAAAAGGCATTCGTCTATTTGTTTTAATATACATAATTTATTTTCCTGTATAAATAAAAATGGATGTTTGTCTGTACGTCTCTTACGCATGTCTGTATGTCTTAATATGTATGTATGTATTTAATATACACGAGGTATACAAAACAGCATTTGTTTATTTGTTTTAATATACATATTTTATTTGCCTTTGTAAATAAAAATGAATGTTTGTCTGTATGTCTCTTATGCCTTCCTAAATCGCTCATCCGATTGCGATGAAACTGGGTCAGCTTATTGTTTACACCTACGGTACGGTTATAGGGATAGTACAATTATCTAAAATTTAAAAAAAATTCTAATATGAACCTTATTTATTGACCAAGGATTCATCTCCAAATAACACGCCAAGGAGACAATAGGCTCTGTAGGAATGTTAAATCGAAGTTAAAGGTTCATATTTTGTAGCTATAGTAGCAAATGCTATGCAAGTCATTCTCAGAGGTAACAATTGTATCACAGATTATGCGAGAAAGGTTCTGGGGAGTCCAACCCTAGGGGTTTTAAATTTTAATTCAATTTTAGAGTTTTTCGCAGTAACCACCAAAAATATTGTAGTACAAATAATGTTGCACTACCTTCCTTTTCAAAAAATTATCTTTTCAACTATATTAACGATTTTATGGAATAAATATATTTTATACGTTTAATCAATTTCAAAAGGATATATTTTAACTATATTTTTTATATACATGTAAAACTTTGAAAATTCTGAACGAATATGAAACGAATCGCAAGATACAACCAATAGTTTCTGAAAGAACACCAAGTTTTACAATTCTAAATGAATAGACAAATCTAACATAAGGAAATAAATATTTATTCTTACCTTTCATGCTATTTCGATGACACATTGCCAAATGATTGATTGATTGATTGCACTTAATATTATTTCATTCGGCAACAGGAACGCGCCGGGTACCAGATAGTTTCAATATACACAATACATACAAAACAACATTTGTTCATTTGTTCTTAAGATGCTCAATTTAGTTGCTAAGGATTTTTATTAGTTGCAAAGTATCCCAACGAAATCGAGACTAAAATTAAAACATCAGGATTCCCCCCCCCCTTATATACAACAAAATATAAAGCAGATGTTTGGTTATCCAGATTGTGACAAATCCCCATCCGGATAGTTGAATATTCGAATTTTTAAATGATTCTTGAAAAGAAAGCTATTTTTAATGAGAAATAAAATATAATTTGCTTACAGTATTAACTCAATGTCGATAAAACTACATTTTTTTTTTGTTTAGCTTAGCTTAGTTCAGTTATATTAGCGTAACGTTTTGAAGCAACACTAGGGCTATTTTGGAACTGCCCTTGCCATTTTGAACCGCGGTCGGATGACACCTGAGCTGGCAACGCCCCTCTCCAAACGTTCACATCACTCCAGCAGGAGGACGTTTGGGGCCCCGATCGATTTAACCTGCACCAGACCCATTTACACGGCGGTTCTTCGGTGGAATCGGGCCTCGAACTTTGATTTCGAAGTGGACACACTCGTGTACAGCGTCATGTGGCGGGTCACAAAATTTATCCTATATGTCCGAAATGCCATGCGACTCAAGCTGCCCCTGCCCATATTTTGCCCAGCATCGGTTTCAGTAAAAGCCATCTGTTCTCGAGTTCTGATGCAGTGTTGCATTGTTTGAAGGCGTTCGGGCTCATGGCCCTGGTTTGATGTTGCTGCCAACCAGGTGGGATTAGCCAGCACAACAGATTTTTCCTTACGGTGAGTCAAGTAGCCAATTTAAGGTTATCATAATTTATTTATACAAGACATAGAATTTTTAAATTACCGTTTTCACATACGAACAGATATAAGTTATGAGAGATTGTGAACCCTTTGACATAATTAGTCCAATATTTAATTCGTATCTACAATTGTAATGATAAAATTAATTTTTTTTTAAAAATATTTTTCATTTTTATAATTTTTTGTGTTTTTGGCCGATTTATATTAACAGACTGACAGACCTAACTCTAAAAATGGTTTATAGAAATCCAAGGATATGTAAAACTTGTATTTTCTTTAAAATCTAAGAATCAATTTTTTTGCAATTACAAAGTTTATATATTTAAAAATTTGGCTAGATTTTAAAAAAAATAAAACACCTTCAATTTTGTTTTTTCTTTTTAATTTTATGACAAAAGTTGTTCAAACTATTAGTATATAAAATATATTCATTTATCGTCATGTAATGTTGATTCTTATACATGTATTGGGAGATTTAAACTCTTGATTCTTCTGTACTAATCGCAGTTAAAGGATCAATAGCTTGAGCTTGTAATTCTAAATCTAAAATCTGAAAAATTTATGACGGAACTAAATACTTTTTGAAACGCGAAAAATGATATTTCTTCCAATCTTCTAGTTCTTTGGGTTTTTTGGATTATTATATTGAAAGACGAACAATTTAAAAATTGGTTTTTAGAATTAAAGGCTATGTAAAACTTGTTTTATTAAAATCTGGAAGTGATTCTTTTTTGACGATAATAGAACTTTACATTGAATATTTCTTATGGAAAAAAGCAAAAAAAAAAAAAAAAAAAAAGTGAAATACTTTGAAATGATGCATAAACGAACAAGTAGATAAATTATAGAGATAAATTTTGTTAAGTAAAAAAAAAAAAAAACCTCAATTTTGCTTTTACCTTCATTTTTTCAATAACAAAAAGCTATTAAAACTAACAGGGTGTAAAATACATTCATTTACTTACATGTAATTTTAAATTATGTATACTCATCGGTGTATTAACGACTTCGCATGCAATGACGTGTCTGAGACGCGCATCGAATGATCGAATTTTTAATTTTTAACTGCAATTAAGTGAAAAATATTAAATAATTTAAAATGAAAAAAGTCACTTGAAACGTATTATATTAAATGAAATAAAATAATAATAAATATTTAAATTAGGAAGTAAAAAAAATTATAAATTAGTCTTTTAATCAGGAAGTTAAGTAAATTCGTACATCAAGCGATTAAAGCCTTTCACCTTCCTTATACCAATCGCAGTTATAGGCTCAATGTGATCAATAGCTTGTAATTCTCTTCTACGTAAATCTGAAAATTTGTGACGGAACTAAATACTTTTTGAATGGCGAAAACTGATATTTCAGCCACTGCTGTGTTATGAAGCGTAGCTGTGATGTATTGATCCGAGTTGGATAAATTTCTGCTGTAAGATTCCGCATTGTGTCTCTCTATGCTTTGGCCGCGTGACAACGAAATTTGGCCGTAGCTCCAGCTCCCAGTCTTATCATTTCTTTTTTTCCCCGAAAAAGAGTTTAAGTCACCGAGAGGCGAAATTAGAAATGAAAGAGTATTGATCTTTAATAAACTTCTCTAGTGTTATTATAGCTACATTTATTAATAAATAAAAAATATTATATTATTATAATATGTTAAGTAATAAAATATGATATGTATATAAAATATAAAATTGATTGTAAAAGTATAGCTTTTTTTCTGATAATACCGAATGTAAGCAATAGTTAATATACTTAATGTTATTCGGAATGAAAACAATTTCATGTCTATAATTTTTAATCTAAAAAATACTTATATATTAAATATTAAAATGAAATTAAAGCAAAATCAATAATTAATTTTGCTTTAAGGTTTAAATGTTTTTTAAATGGAATAAAAATTTCTTTTTCGCATCTTTCGCGATTTTTATAATACACCAAATATTTTTTCAGTAAAAATTACCTTTCAATTAAAAAAATAATATAAAACAAAATTCTTTTATCGTCTGAAATATTTTGATATTAAAATGGAAATTTCAATTTAACCAAACGATTTTTAAAAAACTACTTCAACTAATTTCCTCCATAAGTCATTAATATTTATTATAAAAGCACTTTAAATTTTGTTCATAAATACTGAAGTAAAAGAAAAGTTTTAGTTAAGCTTTTTCAGATAATTAATTAAATAGTTGATTTTTCATTAATAAAAAGTATGAAAATAAACAAAATAAGTATTAAGAAATAAATTGGTCTTCTTCCAGAATTCTTCCCAGAAGTGTAATTTGGCAACAGATATTCGTCTTCTTCTTTAAAAGTAAATTTTTTTACATATTGTACAGATAATCAATATCAAATATTTTAATAAGAAAAAAAATTAAACTAAGATGAAATTTATGGCACTGAAAAGCCAGTTTTTGAAACACTAATATAGTGTAAAAATGTTGCGAGATAGCATTTTCGTAATATATCAAGAAAAATGTCAAAATGTTGCTTGGTTCTTAATTAACTGAATTTTTAGAACAACAAGAGATTTCAACGACAGTCATTTTTAATTCTCACTAAATAAGCTTTAGAAATTATTGTTAATCAATAAAAAACATAGCAGTAATAAAAATATGAAAAATAAAAGTTATGCAGTTCAAAATCTGATGATTATTTAGCAACGTAATACATACAATGGCTCAAATAATTGACAGTACACTTTAGTTTTACTTGATAAATCTGATTATCAACATAAATAACCGAGAAATGCAAACGTGATTTGATATTTGCACTTAACAAATGATTTAATTAAAGTAAAAATAAAGAACAATCCAAGGAAAACGTCTGACCCTAAATGCTCCAGAACTATTTTAAATAAATATACTCAAAGTTCTGCCTAAAAAATTGAGAATACACCAACGAATTTTTTGTAATATCTCGTATAGAAAGAAGGTGTCAATATTGAATTACATATCTGTTGGCTTTTATAATGGTCTCTAAACGTCTGGTACCGATTCGAATACTTTTTGCTGGTATCTGAGGATATTTTATTGCATTCTTATTGCAACACTTTTTTTTAATGTTTTCTTTCTTATTTAGTGTTTTTGAACCACTTTTTTTGAATATGGCCCACGAATATTTAATGGCATTGTGGTAAAGCTACTGTGGTAGTGTCTGAAACTACTGTTTACAATGAAAAAGACATATAGTTTAACGTCATGTGTATTCTGTTTGGGTTCATTGACCTGCTGGAAAATGGAATTCCCATCTAAACTCAAATTTTTAACACTTTCCTTTAGATTGCTGGGAACTATATCCAAGCAAACCTTATGGTTCATAAGAACACTTAAGAAAAGAATATATAAGAAGCCATCTATAAGAATAATTTATATCTATAAATTATCTATAATTATCTATATCCATTTGATAATTATAGATAATTGAAGCCCTAGATCATGACGGAATCACCACCATGTAAAGAGTTTTAGATTAAATTTAAATAATTTTGCATTTCTAGATGCAGCAATAATTTACGTGATAGTGACGATTGTTCCTTAGTTAAATAACTTGAAGACACAGATAGTCTTTTTTGAAGTTTACTATATAACATAACAACAAAAGACACACTGCATAACTCCCTAGTGTAGTGATTCTAGAAAAGTGCACCATGGTTTATTTCGGAAGAGAGAGAGCCAAGATCACACTCCCCACCATCCGAGGGTCAAGTTCGCTTCTGCTGAATATATATATATATATATAATGGGACCACGTGATGTTTACATGATTGACTGATAGCTCCGCCCAGCAAGATCACGTGGTTCCATGAATTCTTAACATCATATTTAACAGCAAGTAGTAATTTTTTTTGGATCCAAAGCAGTATTAGGCTTTTCCATATGGTGCAACAGTTGTCCTTGCCAAAAATGTTGAGTTTTCTTTCACCCCTTAACATAAATCTTTAAAAAAGTTATTGGTCTTTAATTGATAAGTTTTTGGAAAGCTCAAACGCCTTTTCTGAATTTACAAGTCGATATATGGTTTATCTCTCACTATTCGACTTTTACATCCAGCTAGTCTAATTAACTTTCACACAGTTTCAGCATTTACATTTTTGGTTATGATTTGAGAAATTTCTGCAGCAAGTTGGATGAATCATAAAGTCGTAATCTAAAGGAAAGTTCTGAAAATTTGGGTTTAGATGGATATTTCATTCTCATGTAGGACAACGGCCCAAAACAGAGTGAAAGTAACGTCCAAATATGATATCTTTTTCATTTTAAACAGCAGTTACACTACACTATCACAGTCCGTCGAAATCAGTGTTATTGAATAGCTGTGGACCACACTCCAAACAGCAGCCCAAAACCTAAAAAATTAAAAACACAACCCTTTAAAACAAGTGTTACAAGAAGAATAAAATAAAATATCTTCAGAGACCCCCAAAAAATGGGTCGAATTGGTACCAAGACTTTCAAATAGTCATTAAAAAAGCAAAAAGATATGCAACTAAATAACGGTACTATCTTTCTATGAGAGACATTACAAAATTTCATTGGTGTGTTCTCACTTTTTTGGGGTAAAACTCTGTGCATGTTTATTCAAAATATTTCTGAAACTTCTCAATTTAGACGTTTTTTGTTGATTTCAATTTAGACGTTTTTTGTTGATTTCAATTTAGACGTTTTTTGTTGATTTCAATTTAGACGTTTTTCGTTCTTTATTTTTACTCTAAATTAAACCATTTGTTACGTGTAAAAATAAAAACAAGTTTGCACTTTTCGGTTAAAAAGTCTGAAATAATGAAAATCGGTATTATCAAGTAAAAGTAAGTTGTACTCACAATTGTTGGTGCCACTGTATGTAATTTACTTACTTCATGCATTCCAACAGCAACTTTATTGGAATTAAGTTGTTAAAATTACTTTTTAAATACATTTTGAAAGGTTTGTTATAATTAGGGATAATTATACAAGAATGATGTTAGCATCATTAAAAAAACATTTTATTGTACTTTAAGATTACTTAAAACTAAATTTTGGTCGATAAATAATTCTGAAGTGATAACGAAAATTTATGAAAACTATCTCGCTTTTCATTCTTCAATTAAATAAGAATGAGTTAACTTTAAACGTTGAAGCGAACCATAGATCAAGGAATGTACTTTTGAAGAACCTGAACAAATTTAACAGCCAAGAAAGGATTTTACGACCAACAAATAGACTCATATTTTATCCATTTCATGTTTTAAAAGATGCCACGTGATTCTAATTCATGAATCAATAGATGTTTATTTACTTTTAGAAGAGATATATATTTCTAATTAAAAATTCATATAAATCCCAAAATTATTTACATTTTGTGTTGTTTTAATCAACAGATGTTCTGCTGAAAAAGGGTAAAATTTGTATATATCTTAGGAATCCTATTAGGCATATTCGTTAAAATATTAATTATATATTAACATTTTAAACAAAAGCAGATAAATTTTTTTTGGATCAAACTGATGGAATTATGACAAGTTGAATATAACTTTTTTACACAATTTGTGATTATTTAAAATATATGCTCCAAATTCCATTTGAATTCGTGTAGAGATGTAGAATTGTATGATGTTCAATAAGAGTTAATTTAATCCTTTTGCGTTTGAGTTTTTGTCAAAGTGACAGCAAAGCACTGGTACATTCTTAACGTACTCTAGCAGGTTAAATTCTACTTTCATTTAGTGAGAAATTTATTGTTGGAAATATGCTTTTAATATTTTAAAAAAAATTCTTTAAAATTTGAAATTTAATTTATAGGTAAAAACAATTTTATCAACGAAAATAAAATCATCACCTCAGATTATTCTATTATCAAAGCGTTCTTACGTACCCGGAAATGTCACTGCTTATTAAGGCATATTTTTAAATGGGTTAATGCATAACTGCGTATTCATTCTTACTAAGAATTCTTGAATAAAAATATTCTCAAACATTTTCATCGTCATTTGCTTTAGTGTTGGACAAAGCAATTCGTATTCAGTTGTGGGAATGTTTCTTTATTTAAAACAGGTACGGATTGTCTTGTTTGAAATGTTATGCATATTTGGCATTGTTTGGCGTGCATTACATTCGGTAACAGAGAGAAGAGTGATTTCGAAAGTGGATATAGATTTCTCCTTCAAACAATTCCTCTTCGATATGCTTTATATTCCAAGTCTTATATTTAATTCACTGAATAAAGTTATATTCATGGATCGCAAGAATGTACTGTGATCAAACGACTTTGGTGACCAGCTGATTCATAGGGAATGAAAGTTGTGTTTAGTTTATATACATTAAAACCAAACGCATGCAGTACAGAAACAGCTTTTTTTAGATACTAACTATTACTCGCGACTCTGTCCGACTGGAAATTTTGATGTAGAAGTACGAAAACTATTAAATAATGCCAAAAAAAAGAACCTAACCTAAAAACGACACATTTAAAAGTATGAGCATGTACACAAAATATATAACATAAATACAATTGAATAGTAAAAACACA
The DNA here is from genome assembly GCA_026543055.1 of Argiope trifasciata. NCBI lineage: Eukaryota > Metazoa > Arthropoda > Arachnida > Araneae > Araneidae > Argiope > Argiope trifasciata. The sequence continues at coordinate 307,901 of JAPMOQ010011592.1, forward strand.
CAACTAGCGTAAAAACAATTTATTCACAATGTATACCGAAAATAAAACAGCAAATCAAGTCCGGTCAAATCCATTTTATTTATGGATCGAGATCGAGATAGCTACAACAATATTATACACATAATTTTAAAGCTTTTAAATTAAATGAAAGCATAGTTGTCAACAATCACGCGCGGACTTTCAACGCCAGTTGGCGTAACGCACGTGTCTGACTTTCCTACGCCAGTTGGGGTAAAGCAATACAGATCAGAAATTTTTTATTTCCTTTAATCTGTTTTCTTTTAATTTAGAAGTACTTCGGAATGAATCCGAAAGATCGATTCATTAACAACATTTGATTTTAAAGACATCAAATACAAAGAAAATAGAACCGTTTGAAATAATCGGTCAAAATTTTCCTAGGGCTAACCTCATCTCTGTTAATAACACACACACACACACACACACACAAAAAAAAAAAAAAAAAAAAAAAAAAACTGGAGCCTTACTTAATTTTGGTGGTATTTGACCTCAGCTTTTTGGCGTGAAAGTTAGTTTTTGATGAATAAAAAGTAGTCTATGCTCTATTTCTGACTCTATTTTATCTTTGTGTTAAATTTCATCCCATTACGTTCAGCCGTTCTGGCGTGATGTAGTAACAAACATCCATCCATCCAAACTTTCACATTTATATAGTATAGATTGCCAAATGGCAACAGTTAAATGTAAACAAATCCTACGAAGATTCAGTCAGCATTTTTGGACAGGACTCACCTAAAACTTTATTTATTTAGAGAAACGAAATTATAAAAGAATTCAAAAATAGGAGTCATACAAAGTTCAATTGAGTGCAAAATAGACTTAATAAATATAGACAGTTGACAAATTAGTTTCAGAATTCGATAAGTATCTATATTTTAGATGTTAAATCACTGTATAAAATTTTGCGAATCAAAATTCTTGCATTTTGTAATATCGATTTCCTTCGTACTAAGTAGTCAAGTAGACAGGGTTCCTGTAAACACATTTCATTCAAACTTTCTATCTGCAAATTAACAAATTTTGTTCAAATCCATAAATCAGTTTTATCCATGTATTTCAAAGAAGTGTTGAATCATGTAAATGGTATACATAATAATCATTTGAATTATCATGTATAGTGATATCTATATTGTTTGAACTGTCGTTTGTATTGTCACGTTGAAATCTATACTAATATCTAAATGTGAATGTTTGGATGGTTGAATGGATGAATGTTTGTTACTCAATCACACCAAAAGAGCTGAACGGAATTGGATGAAATTGAGCACAAAGATAGATTATAGTCAGGAATAGAGCATTGGCTACTTTTTATTACGGTTAACAGAGTGGTTCAGTTTTTATTTATTAAAAACTAACTTTCGTGCCAAAAAGACCATATCCCGCCAAAGATAAGTAAGGCTCCAGTTTTTTTCCTCCCCATCAGTAATCAGGTTAGGCTTAGCATGATTTCGATCGATTATTTCAAACGATTCTGTTTATTTTCTTTGTGTTTGATGCATTTAAAATCAAATGTTGTTAATGATTCGATCTTTCGGATTTATTCCGAAGTACTTTTAAATGAAAAGAAAACAGAATAAAGGAAATAAAAAAATTCTAATCTGCATTGCGTTATCCCGACTGGCGTAGGAAAACCAGACACGTGCGTTACGCCAACTCACGTTGAAAGTTCGCACGTGATTGTTGACAACTGTGTTTTCATTTAAATTAAAAGTTTGAAAATGATGCGTATAATACTGTTGTAGCTATATCCATCTCGATCCAAAAATAAAATGGATTTGACCCGACTTGATTGGCTGTTTTGTTTCATTTTGGGTATTCAATGTAAATAAAATTGTTTTTAAGTTAGTTGTGTGTTTTTGTTATTAAATTGCATTTATGTTATATATTTTTCGTATATACTTGTACTTTTAAATGTATCGTTTTTAGGTCAGGTTTAATTTTTTTTATTTGTCCTTATTTAATAGTTTTTCGTACACACACATCAAAATTTCCACGCGCGGGTAATAGTTAGTACAAGATAATCAGCATTTTTGAATTTAGAATTATCATAATTTAGCAAGTTTGAATATATCAACACAGACAGATATTTTCCAAAAAACGTTTTTCTTGTGTGTGTGTGGGAGGGGAGATGCAAAATGTAGAAATTCGTCAAATTTCGAGTGCGAATTTTTGAAAGTTTATATTTTTTTCTTTACTTCATACATGTTAGAAAGTAAGAATTTGTTCCTGTATATGCTCAAGATATCTAAGCTTTTAAACATTTACATTCAAAGTTAAGAGATATATTTTATCAAATCTGATCGACTCTTTCAATGCGACAGATGAAATATATGCGGGTTTTTTTATCGATGCCAAAACAACTTATCTTAAGTGCTAAGAAAAAGCACGCGTGGGGATTTAAAAAAATAACTTTCTTTTAGCAGAACTATTATTCAAAAATATTTAACATTAGAGTTATACTCAATGGGAGTGATCTTCCTAAAACATTATCGCAATTTTTAAATAAAGGTGTAGCCCCAAAAAAGCCGTGTATAACATTGGCGTATAGTAGTTACAAAATATTATCGTTTGGCTTTAAAATTTGGGATCCTATACGAGTTCTTTTATCGATTAATTCCTAGTCGTTTGAATAAAAAATTGACATAAAACTAATGAAAATGACCCAAAACTACACTTATAATCACAAAAACCCATAGCAAATTCGATTTATTTAAGCCATTAAATTTTTTGAGCTATCGCATTGATATGTTTCTGAAAGTGCAGATCTACAGAAGGCCTATCCTTTGTTGAATTCCACTCAAAAATTAATAAATTGCATTAGAGATGTTAAATCTATGTGCTGAATTTTATCCAACTCTCTTCGTTTTGTAGTTATCGGGTTAATAGATGGACAAACACAACCGACTGTTCGAATATAAGTTGTATAAAAACGTATACCAAATTTCATTTGCCTAGCTCAAAAATTTTTAGAAACATCTTTATCACCAAAAGCAGTAATATCAATAATATGTTTTTAGAATTCAGGGTGGTTTAAAATATAAAAATTCTTCAATTCAAAATTTTCGATGTCTGCTATAATTTATATAAGTAAACAATATTTTATTTCCTGCTTACCAAACAGGCAGAAGTCCTACCTCCTTGAGGCAATAGCAACCATTCTTCTATGGATAGTGCATTTTGCCCCTCATCACGTGGCAACGTCGTGATGTGTCGGAGTTCCGCGGTGTGGCTAAGTGGTCACGAGCACCTCCTCACGATTATTTGGAATAGGAACTTTAATTTGTAATATTTAGTGAAAGTTAAAATTTATTTCAAACTAGTTTAGACGAGCGCAATAAAGCTCTAACGTCATGAAATTTGGCAATTAACATTTTTCTTTTTTCCATTAGATTGAAGTAATTAATTAATTAAAATAATATTTATATTATTTATGGGGGGGGGGAATTGAAAGGAATAATTAATGGATTCATGTTACACGTGCTATCTTTGCTGAAACAGGTAAATAATTTCGAAAAGTTAATCCACCAAATTGGTAACAAGTTAATTGGTCCTCAGCTTTTTGACTGAGGGAAAATTGACATATATATTTTCAATCGCAACCCAGAACATATCTTCAACTGCCATCTTTGGACTCTTCGACCCTCTTTCGAGGGAAGATGTTCTGTACAGCCTTCAGGCTCCGAGGTTAGCTGAGCTCGTCCTGTAGGCTTTTGGACTCATTTGGATTTTCTTATTATCCATAGAAAACGACGACGACAACAACAACGTATACGAGAAAGTAAAAAGGACTTTTGATTATAGTTTAAAATATATTTGTATCGTTCTCAAACGATGTGGTGAAGACAAAAGGACTATTATCAATAAGGAAGGTTGAATTTAAAATCAGCGTCCAGTTTCTCGTCAAGTGTGTTAAACTCAATCAATTATCCAAAATATCGCAAATTACTCGTCTTTTTGAGTGGCTACAAAGTATGGTAACAAATGGTTTTTAGTATTGCAATAAAATTTTTCAGGATTGCATATGGCGAAAACTCGACAGTTCTTCGACCCCTAGAGCATGAAAATAAAGCTTTGGTAGAATGGCCATCAATTTCAAGTCGGGTCATAAAGAAAGCCATATTTTAATATTCCAAAATATCATATATCAACAGCTCATTTTTTAAAGCTATATTGAAAAAAAATGGTTGCCCCTTCCGCCTCCCGATAGATAAAATACAATCATGCCCGAAATTAAAGTCACAAACATAAAAACCGTGAAAAAAAACAACAACTATTCAGTGTGTTTCCACGAAATGTGGCACAGAGGTACACTACAATGGAAGAAAGAACATAGACATATAACAAAATGGAAGAAATTTTAATTGGGAATTAAAAAACAGGGTATATCAAAAAGTGTTACATTATGAATCAGAGATAAAGCATTTAACTCTAGAAAAGCCTGTCTAATATGGAGAGTGACCACCGTGTACTGCTATACAGGCTTCACAATTAGCTTTCATACTGTTTATGAAGGTGTCAATAAATGTTTGGGGCAACAAATTCTTTTAAAAGCGCAGCTTTTAACACTTGAAGAGTATTCGGAGGAGAGTTACGTTGTGCAATGGCTCTTCCGAGATCATCCCAAAGATGTTAAATAGGATTAGGATCCGAAGACCTCGAGGGCCAATCCATATGTCGAATATCCTCTTCAAGAAAAAATCATCAACACCTGGACTCTGTGAGGACGAGCGTCCATAAACATGAAGCCTGGACCAAAAGCATCCCGGAGCAACCTCACAGAGGCTTCAACGATCTCATCCTTATTGCGATGTGCATTGGCAGTACCCACATCAAAGACGTGCAGTGGTGTACGACTGCCCAGCATTATGCCACCAAATCTATCGATTTCTTTTACGTAGGTGGGATGATAGCGAGCTCCTCGCTCTCTCCAAATGAAGATTCGACGAGTGTCATTCAGTGTGGTAAATCTCGACTCATCACTGAAACGAATACGCCCCCATTCTTGCTGTGCCCAAGACTGAAGTGTTCGGCACCAAAACAACCGGGCTTTTCTGTGGGTTGCAGTCAAAGGGACGCATTTAACTGGTCACTGGGCATAAAGGGCCCTCTCTGCTAGACGTCCGTATACTGTTTGTCTGGAAATTTTTATTCCAGACGCAGCAGCAAGGTCACAAGCAAATTTAGAAGTCGTTGCCATCGTGCGTTTAATGCCAAATAGCGATTCTGTGCAAGCGTCGTTGTTCTGTGACGGCCTTGGTCGGCTTTCCTGGTTACAAAACTTGTTTGGAATTGATTCCACGACTTGGATACCACTTTTGGTATCACTTGTAACCATAGAGCCATCTTGGCTTGAGATTGCCCAGCTTCAAGCGTACCAATGGCTATCCATATCAAAGAATCGTCTAAACGGTTATGAGAACTCATTCTTAATGGAAACAGGTTGAATTTTTGTTTTCATTTTAATGCAATATTCCCGAAATTGCCGACAAAACTCCCAGGTGATTAAACGGTCTAATTTCAGTTGTTCCCTAAAACTAATTCTAAATAATAGTTTTTCCCACAACAAAAGTTAATATTGTGTTACCAGTCCTTCACAATTTATAAAACATAATTTGTTTTAATTTTATTGGTGGCCATTTAAAATTACTTTGAAAAACATTTTTGTGACATTAATTTTGGACATGACAACATTATAATGATAAGATGGGAAGCTCACAAAACGTTGAGAATATTAACGACAGTGCAAACATTCATGACTAATTAATGAAACTGTACCACTATGCTGTAGAACTATCACTATGCTTTTTATAAGTATGGATTGAATAAATAAATTAAGTAAAGGTTAATTTTTTAAAAATTTTAAACTGCCTTTGGAAAGAAATTGAGGCCCGAACATTGCTTGTATTGTTACACACACACACACACACACACACACACACACACACACACACACACACACACACACACACACACACACACACACACACACACACACACACACACGCACACGCACACACACCTTTATTATTAATATAGATACCAGAATAATGTACTCTAGATAACGAAATCATATCGCAGAATGGGCTAAGACTGTGCCAGGTAACGAACTGTCAGGTTAGTACTCAATAGGCTGACATTGATAGACAACAACTCATGTCCTTGGTTCTAATGGATGGTAACGCAAGAAACTATTCCCTTCTAACATGCTCCCTCGTGACACGGCATTTTTTTTCAGTGCCTAACAACCATGTTAACCTGAGTTATCTGTTCTTGTTTTTAGCAATGAAATATATTTTTTATTGATATGGTATGTCAAAAACCAGATACAATAATTCTAACGATTCAGCAGTTTTGTTTTTCTTTGCTACTTATGAAGACTTTTGATGTCATTCATCTGAAAGCCATTCAGAGTCTGATGATATTTCAAAATAAGCGAGTGTAAAATGGGGGTGAAATTTAACAGATACGAGGATATTAAATTTCCGCTGGTTGACGGATTTCCGCAACTCTCGCTTTCAGCTATGCCACTTAATATGGTTTTTTTTTTTTTTTTTTTGCTTATATTTTTTGAGATTTTTTGATTTTTCAACTTTTTTTCTTGTCATATTTTCTTCTTGCACTTATAGGTAATTTTTATTTTTGAAACTTTACCTGCAATTCATTTAGGATAAAAGCGTTGTTTAGACAACTTAATTACATTGATGATTCAATCATTAATAAAGCTCAATGTGTGCGTGTGTGTTGGCGCTTTACAGGACAGACCGTTGGACCTACAGCTACCAAATTTGGTACATGTATACCTTGGAGATCGGGAATGTGCACCTCGGAGCCCCTTCTTCTAATTTTTAATTACAATTTGAATTAATTAAAAATTAAGCGAAATTTTGACGTTTTTCCGCTACAACTACCATTAATTTAAAGATTAAAAAATTAACTTTCTAATGGTATCTGTTTTAATGTATAACTTAAGCTTCTATTTTTAAAGAAATATTTTAACCATGTTTTTTTAGCACGTGACTGGATAAAATAAAAGAAATATAAAATGTGATCTTTTCTAAAAAAATTCAAAGCAAAGGTTTCTTATAATCTTATTCAATATCTAAATAATTAATTCAATAAATTACCTTTATTTATACAGGATATGCATTTAAAATTCGGTTGAATGGGCAATTTGTAAAATATTATTAATAGGCATATATATTGTTTTATACTGTTAATTTGATCTAAATGAAGTAAATAATTACATTTTATGTAGCTTGAGCCAAACAAAGCATTGATGAATAATGAATTTTAGATTTCTTTATACTTTGCTCTGTGAGCCATATTTTACAAAATATGTTTATTAATATTTTAAATAAAAGTTGCTACATCAATCAGTCTTCTAAATCAATCATTAAAACTGACTGATTTATAAAATTAAAGAATATTATTAGGAAAACGTGTTCTTTTAGAACTTTCCGTCCATCACCTTAAAGAAAATATTAATTTCAGGCCAATCTTTGCCCGGAATTACTTCAAGGCTAATGAATGCGCGATTTAATGGAAAATTTTAGAAAGCATTACTCATGGCTAACCAGATGGTCGCAAAGGCGGCTAGTATATATATAATATAAAGTAATCAACCATGAAAATATTAAATAAATAAAACCAATTTCCGGGATTCATCAAAAATTAAATTAGTTCGGAAAACTGAAACTAAAAAAATATTTTGGAAACGAAACAAATGATGTCGGAAACGAAATTAAACTATTACTATACTAAAACATACCAGCGTTCCTCATTTCTTCAATCTGCGTATAAATGTTTTTAAAATTTCATGTAAATTTTATTCAGACAGCCGGACCGAAAGAGTTATTCTCAAAGAACTTCATTCAAAAATCGATACAAATCAGCAAATTTAGTTTAAGTTCATATACTAAAAATAATAAATGATGGTATATCACCTAGTTAAAATATACGAAATTCCAAGGAATGCTGTTGTCTTTTTAAACAGTTTATTTTTAACAGCTAACTTAACAAGATTTAACAACGTACATATTTTAGATAAAGACACGTGAGCAATTCATCCGAGTAAAAATATCATTTAAAATTATATTCCGAGACAAGACATATTCGGTAAGCCATTCTAGAAGCTACCGTCATGAAACAAATCATATTACACGCGCACACACACACGACAACTGAACAAAAAAAAAAAAAATTCTTACATGCATATACATATTTACGATACCACGTGGGTTTCGCGGTTAGCTCCGCCCACATATCATGTGATTGAATTCGTTTGCAATATACACTATATTTCATCCATTTACCTTAAAGCGTTTTTGAATTATTTTGCCACAGACTTATAGAGACAGTGGTATAAAGATATAATTCCAAAAACGAGTTTTTCAAAAATTCCTCAAGTTTTATCAAAATCTTGAGTTTACATTTTTTGAGGATTGCAATACTTTTTTGTACATATTTTTTTAAAAAAGAGAGTAAAAAGTGTGTAAAAACACATAATTTAAATGGCAACAGTAACAAGCAAAACTGAAAAGTTCAATGCTTCCTGTACTTTCAAAAGAATTTTGTACCAACAAGGAGGTAAAATTAGTTTAGTTCAGTTATATTAACGTCCAGTTTAAAGCAACACGAAGGCTATTTTGGGAAGGACCTCGTCATTTTGAGCCACGGTCAGATGACGTGGACGATACCTGAATTGCCACCCCTTCCCCCTCTCCGCACCACACCAGCGGGAGGATGTTTGGCCTGACAGATTCAACATACAAGAGACCCCTCACACGACGGTTTTTGATTGGAATTGAGTCTCGAATCTGTAAACCTCCGGTTCCGAAGCCGACACCTTATCACAAGGTCAACGCGGCTCTGGCAATCCAAATGAAGCTTTGCTTGAAGAAGTAGTTTTTTTTTTTTCGAAAAGAAATTATTTTTGTTGAAGACGCTAAATTACTTCATTTTAAAAATCTGAAGCAATACCGCGATGAGATAATGCAACTATTGGCTCAAACCACTTCAGTGTCACTCTAAAAAAACCTTATCACCAGGCCAACACGGCCCCTGAAGTAAAATTAACAGGAGGGGTTTTTCTTCGACATACTCGTATTTATATTATTTTCGCGAGTCTTTTGTTTAAAAGCACAGTTAAAAAAAACCTTGAGAAGGAATGTTGAATTTCATCCTTACAGTCGAATGGATTTAAAATTTAATGAATATCTTCAATGTTTATGAAGAAACGAATACGAAATTTTACTTACTGCTCTTTTTATCGTATTCATGTACTCAAATACATACAGACCAAATGACGGTCAGATTTCTGACAGAATGAATCCATAATTCGCAACAAATCTATAACTCTAATGATAATTATACGCCGAATCACAAATTGCCTTATTAAACTATTTAGTACAATTATTTATTAAAATTTATTAAGCCAGAAGTTTCGTCAAGAATACTGGTTGTCGTTAATCTATACTTACAATATAGCTCAATGTGTGTTGGCGCTTTACAAGCCAGACCGTTCCACCCAGAGCTACCAAATTTGGTATGTGTACAAAATACATACATATTGTCGCATTGAAACGAAACATTGCGGAGTCTGCATGGCTGAATGGTTATAACGTAGGACTCATAGTCAGGAGATCCCAGTAGACTTAAAATTTGTTTAAGTATTTTTCCTTTACTTCGTGTTCCAGAAGATTCTGGACCTTTCTTTCATTTACCAGATAAGTGCTCCGAACTTTCCTGACTGTCTTCAGAAAGATATTATAGAACTTTCCTTGCTGGTATAAAAGCTTAAGATCTCTCGTCACAGTGTTCCCAGTTCAGAGTTCAGCTAATAAATTGATTTTACTTCTTGTGTCTTCTTGAGTTCTATCTACGTGACAGTATATACAGCTTGGACACCGGAAATGTGCACCTTGGAGCGATTTTTTTTTTCGAATTTTTAATTAGAATTTAAATGAATTAAAAATTAACCGAAATTTTGGTCTTTTTCCCCTGTAACTTCCCATAAGATTATCGCACAAAACGTGATTTTTACATCAAGTTAAAGGTATAAAAAATAGCTTTCTAATGGTACCAGTATTTTAACAAAGAAATTTAATTTTCCATTTTTAATAAATTTTTAAACAAATATTTTAACCATATTTTTTAACAATATATTTAGGACAAAACAATAAAATCTAAGAGCACGAGCACGTTAATAGGAAAAAATGAGCTTTTATTAAAGTGTGTCCTCATATTGACAGAAGTTCAAATGAAAAAAAAAATCCAACTATTATTTGCAAATTAAATCTTTAAAAAATGTAACTTTCAGAGCGTGACTGGATAAAATAAAATAAATATAAAATGTGATATTTTCTAAAAAAATAAATGCAAAGCAAAGATTTCTATAATCATTTGTAATACCTGTATCATTAATTCAATAAATCATCTTTATTTACGGTAAACGTGATTGGTTGGATTTATACAGGGTACACATTCAAATTCGGGCCCAAAGGCTAATTTGTAAATTATTAGTAATAGGCATACACATTGTTTAAAACTGTTATTTTAGTACAGATTTTTTTAACTTACATTAATTAAAATTCAAGCTAACGTTTGAAATTTCTAAAGATAACTTCCGAAAATATCACAGCACAAAACTCTTAAAAAACTCTCTCTCTCTTTAAATCCTCTTAAAAATTACTCAAATCCGTCGGGGCCAAATGTTTTCCCTCTGGTGTGGTATGGAAGTTTGGAGAGGGAGGTGCCAGCTCAGGTGTCCTCCTTCATCTGACAGCGGTTCAAAATGACGAGGTCCGTCCCAAAATAGCCCTCGTGTTGCTTCAAAACGGGACGTTAATATAACTAAACTAAACTAAACAGACATACATAGTGCAATGAAAAAATAATCGTAAGGCTTCTGTAATAATATGCGATACATGATCATGGAAGTTTAAATATATCTGCCTGTGAAGTTACAAAGAGAGCAATGCACGTAAGTATTTATCCAAAGCCCGCACGCATTACTCTTGGCGCACCAGCTGGTCGCCAAAGACGGCTAGTATTGTAATAAAACTAAATTTTCCAGCTGAAAACACATGAATTTTTAAAATCAGTCAGTCGGATACCTTAATCTATAAATTCAGTTTTTATATTTGATGAATTAAAAAAAAATATTATAACCATGTTTTTTAACCATTAATTTCTCACAAAATGAATGTAGAATTTAACTTGCAAGAGCACGTTAAGAGTGCACCAGTGCTTTGCCGTCACTTTGACAAAAACTGAAACGGAATGATTCAATTTACTCTTATTGCAAATTAAACCTAGGAATGTGGTATGTTCAGCACGTGTTGAAATAGATGCATAATGTTATGGAACAAATATGAAATGTGATATTTCCCACATAATTCCACGACAGCTGATTGCAAATCAGAGAGATAGATAGTGCAATGAGCAAATAATTGTATGGCTTCTATAATAATACGAGTTACGTGACTATCGGAGTTTGAAATTTTAATATATTTGGTTGCGTTGTTATAAAAAGAGCAAAATACGTAAGTATTTAATTGAAAATTTAAGAACGCATTACTCATGGTGAACCAGATAGTCGACAATGGTTTGTTTATAATACATCTTTTACAAATAACTTCATATTCATGTTTTTGCCAAATCGTTTGATTTTAAATCCATGTCATTTTAAATATTTTACTTAATTAAGTTCGGCTTTTTGTAAACTTGCATCTTTCTATGGATATCCCCATGACATAACCACGTGCTTTTAAAGACAAACATATCGACTTGATTTATCTTCCAAATTTCATGATATTGTAACACCACTTATTTATTTGCAGATATTAAGCGAATAAATTATACAGATAATAAATTATTAACTTATTAAAATAATTATAATAAATTATACAGATATTAAGCAAATCCATCTTTCAGTCTTTCAATAATGGAAGAAAGACCCGCGATAAAATAGTTGATGAAAAAACAAAAACGGTTTGAATTTTTGAACACATTTTTTTTTTTTTCAAAATTGTCACAGTTCACCAAAAATTTAGAAAATATTATAATAAACATGGCCGGCGTCCTGGCTTAGGGGTAGCGTATCTCCCTAGTGTTCTGGGCGTCCCGGGTTCGGGCATGGTTGTTATTCTGTGTTCTATCTGTGAGTAGTGTGAATGTGCCGCCCTGTAAAAAGGGATTGTGCAAACGAATGTGAAGCATGAAGCAGCCAAGTCGTACCCTTGGCCCTATTTGGTGCTGTTGAAAAAACAAGGGAAGCTCATTTAGGCTTAAAATCGCTGACAGCGATCAGTGGGTTTGTCAATGACAAGTGCCATTGGAAACAACACCATAATAAATATATAAATAAAAAAAATTGGTACGATTAAAAAAATTTTGAAATGGTATATAATTTATTTTCGTGCAACAATATTTTCGGAAATTATTGCAAAGTAATCCCCGTCAAAATACAGATTAATATCAATAAATTTCAATATTAATAGAAAAATATTTAAAAACCACTGGGAGGGGCACATTTCCAAACTCCAGAGCAAATACTTGCCGAATTTAAGGTGTCAAGTTTAGCTGTAGGTCAAATTATCTGGCTTGTAGAGAGCAATACAAATCTACAAATTAGGTGAAAATATCACACACCAAATTTCTGCACCTAGCACTTTGAGTTTCTAAATTATCGCGTCCATAAAGACGTGATTTTACTGCGATTTTCATATTGAGAAAATTTTTTATCTTAGACGAAAAATCGTTTTGATCGAAAACGATTTTTTTTTCTTACTTTACTATAAAATTTTCAAATGGTTTACTTCAAATCCAAGAAAATAAATTGATTATTAACCACTTGACTTACGAATTTACTTGACTTTCTAATCAAATGCAAATTTAATAGCATCCTAATTGGGATATTTACCATTATTTTAATTCCTTTAATAATAATACGTTTCATTTTGATATTTCATATTTTCATTTTGAATTATTTAATACTTTTCACTTTAATTGCAGGTTAAAAATTAAAAAATTTAATCATTCGATGCGCGTCTCAGACACGTCATTGAATACGAAGGGTTTAATTACTTAATCCTACTTTTGAACTTGACTTCACATGTAAGATTAAGTGATTGATAATTCTTAATCATCACATGCAAGAAAATAAAATGATTATTAATTACTTAATTCTACATTATGAAGTTTACTTCACTTGTAGGATTATGTAACTGATAATATTTATTCATCGAAAAATCATGATTATCAATTACTGATTATTATCTCATGATTATCATCAAGCAAGAAAATAAAATGATTATCAATTACTTGATCCTACATTATGAAGTTTTTGATAGTTATTATATCGGAATTAATTATATCTTTTATATAATGAACATTTTAATAATTTATCAATAAAATGATATGTATACTTTATTTATGAGGGAGAAAACTTCTATAATAGTAATAATTTAATCAAATAATTAAGATTTTTAATTAAAATAGTTTAAAATATTTAATTCAAAATTAAATTTTTGCTTATCTTATTGTTTTCTCGGTTTTTCTTACTCTTTTTTTTTTAAATCGATTTACGTTTTTTTTTGGGGGGGGGGAACTTATTTTTTTTCGGAGCATGGCAGTTAAGATGGCACCCTTTAACTAACATTCTGTATATTATATTTTTATAGGATTCAATAGATCGATTAATTTGGTCTGCAAAGAGTTAGTAAGGCAAAGAAATATGATTAACTAGCCGCCTTTGGCGACCAGCTGGTTCGCCATGAGTAAAGCGTTCTAAAATTTTCAATTAAATCACATATTCATTAGCCTTGAAGTAATTCCGGGCATTGATTGACCTGAAATTAGTATTTTCTTAAAGATGACGGACGGAAAGTTCTAATAGTACACCTTTTCCTAATAATATTCTTTAATTTTATAAATCAGTCAGTTTTAAACATCGGTTATGCTTCCAAAATATTAAAAAAAATTTCGATTATGTTGCCAAAATATTAAATATGTTTTTTAAAAAAAAGCGAGAAAGGGGAAAAAAGTATTAAATTAATGATACAGATATTGCAAACGATTACATAAATATGCCATTAAATCGGGAGTTCAATGCATATCCTGTCTAAATTCAATCAGGTTTACCGTAAATAAAGAAGATTTATTGAGTTAATGATATAGATATTGCAAACGATTGTAGAAACCTTTGCTTTGCATTTATTTTTCAAAGAAAATATCACATTTTCTACTTCTTTTATTTTATCCAGTCACGTACTGAAAGTACCATTTCTGTAGATTTATTTTGCGATGGTAATTTTTTTTGAACTTCCGGCATTCTTTTATTTTATCCAGTCACGTGATAAAAACACAGTTAAAATATTTCTTTAAAAATTCATTAAAAATAGAAATTTACATTATAAATTTAAAAAACTGATACCATTAGAAAGCTAATTTTTTTATCTTTAAATTGATGCAAAAATCATGTTTGTGCAATAATATTTTCGGAAGTTATAGCGGAAAAACGTCGAAATTTCACTTAAATTTTAATTAATTCAAATTCTAATTAAAAATTTGAAAAAAGGGCTCCGAGGTGCACATTCCGGACCTCCAAGGTATACATGTACCAAATTTGGTAGCTGTAGGTCCAACGGTCTGGCCTGTAGAGCGCCAACACACACACACACGCACACACACACACACATTGAGCTTTATTATAAGTATAGATTACCTTGTGTAACATCAGAACTCCTTCAAATATTTTTAAATTTAACCAAATTTATTTCATTTAGTGTCAAGTTTACATAAATAGTTTTTGTTTAAATTCCAAAGCAGAAATAATAATTAGCTGTAATTATCCGCATTAAAATTCATTGAAGTACAGTTAGAGAAGTATAAATTAACATATTCAATGAAACAAACATAAACAGGATTATTTCCTTTAGTCTCAAGTTTACACAAATATTTTTTTAATTCCGAAGCAAAAATAACAATAAGCTGTAATTATCTGCATTAAAAACTATTGAAGTTCTGTTAGAGAAGTATAAATTAACACATTAAATGAAACAAACACAAAACAGGATTTTTAGAAAAAAATCTGGCATTCATAATTCCTGAATTGTGCCAAATATAAACACCAAGAGATAAATATGTATGATTAACTGAACAATAAAATGAATGAATTTATATAAAAAGACCTTGAGGTTATAAAAACATTATAGAGTTATTACGTGAAAATGAATCGTTCTCAAAAGTAATAAAACTCATTTCCGACATTGCTGAAAACCGCATTTCATGGAAAATATGTCATATATGTGGAAAGAATATAATTTTCAGTTTGAGTTTGGTATGTTAGAGGGGTTTTTTTTATGTTAGAGGTTATGTTAGACGTCGTATCTTCTCCAAATAATCAACAATGTTATTTGGAGAGGCTGCTTAGAAATACTTCGTACATTGATTTAGCATTAAAAAAAATTCCAATTACTTGAAAAACCAGTTGGAATCTTCGCTTGCACGCAAACATACAGGCTTAACATTTAAGTACATGAAATTTAGATGGTCATTCTCTTGATACAGATCTACATCTTATATATTTCAAAAGTGTCAAATTTTATTTGTCTAGTACTTTTTGTTTTGTAGTTTTAGCGTTTATTTATTTTCGAACAAAGGACAATTTTTGGAATGGATTTTGCGGACTTATTAATTTGAAAAGTAAAGCTCACGCATTAAATTCCATCAATCTAACTCAAGGAATTTTTGAGTTATCATGTTCACAAACAAACATAATTTTTTTTTTTTTTTTTTTTTTTTTGACTGAGTTATGGCTGGAAAGTCAAAATTTCGAATTCCATTTTTGGGGGGATTACAATATTGCCTTCTTGTATATAAAAAAATAAAAAATTGAAGGAGAATTGAACATTTAGGAATCATAGTAGCAAGATAATGTTTACGTTTGATTATTCTGTACTCAGTTAAATTTTAAAATTATATAGTAGCGATAAAACTCAGGCGAAAAAAAAAAGAATTTAACATTGCTGCAAAAAGAACGAGAAAAATATAAAAAATAAATAGATCTAAAACAATAAAATGTCTTATTAATTATTCTGAAAAACAATTTACAAATTCAGTAAAATTAAAAACAAAACTGTACGAAGGTAAAATTATGTTTTAATTGGTGTAAATACAGATTTAATCTAAGAATAATGCTCCAAAGTTATCAAGTTTACATTATTTTGTTACTCAAAAATCTGATTAAAATTATGAAAAACTATTTTATTATGAGCACCTACTGTCCAAGAAGAGCTATAAGTCAATTTTAATAGCTAGAGATTTAGCATCATAATCAACTAAAAATTATCATGTTAAAATAAATTCAAAATTATTTTAAACTTTATTATTGATGCTTTTATAACAAACAGTTTCTACAAGGAAATTTATACGTTGTATGTATGATATGTTGGTACAGCACGACTGTGAATAATGTACTAAACGTGACTGCATTTTAAGATATAAGAATTTCATTTATTTATTTTCATTTTTATTTATTGTGTGTCCGACTTCATATTTGTGACCTGGATTTCATAATCCGAACCGTGAAGTTGTAGAATCTAAAAGTAAGTAATTCATGGTTGTTATAAACCAGTACAAATATTATATGGAATGTTTCAACATATCCAGTGTTTAGCAATCACTTTAAATGAAAAAAATACGACTACACATTTCCATAACAAAAAATATAAAATTAAATGATAAATAAAACAGAACAGTAATTTAATTAAATGTACTTCACGATCTGTTCAAAAACAATGTACTTGGTTATCAAGCATTTGTGTGTGGATTACTAATATAAATTCCACGTATATGAGGCGAAAAGTTTTGATTCTCATTTAACGCCGGATTGTCTGTCTATCCCACTCGTCCAATTTTCCATTCAAGAAGCGTTTGCAGTGTACCCGAACACTGCCGAAAACGGAACTTGTCTGTTACGTCACATTCCACCGAAAAACAGCCTTGAGGAACATCCCATTGCGAGAGTTCCGTGTTCCTTCACTGTGACCGCTTCTATGAAAAATTCTGCCAGAATTTCGCACAGAAATTGCTAATTCTTTTATTATAGTCAGAACTCAGGTCATTTCTGTATTTTATATTAGTTAAAGTTATAAAAATTAACAGATTAATTAATTGCGATTGATAAGCTTTTAAGAATTTATATGTATAAATTAATGTATATTAATAAATTAAAATGCATAGATATATAAATTAATAATGTATATTATAAATTAATATGCATAATTAATTTCAGAAATATTCTTTTTACTAAAATATACCATCTAATAAACAATTTGCTGCAAATATTTTGAAATTTAGTAATTTGTTTTCATACACACAAATAAGAGACAGGAAAAAAAAACAACTTTACATTAAATCGAAAACATCGCAATATAATATTATTGTTAAAAAGAATAATAATTTATCGTCTGCGTTTTAAAAATACTATTTGACATTATTTATTAATCAAGTTTAAAGTCTGAAATATTATTTTATCGTCTGCGTTTTCAGAATACTATTTGAAATTATTTATTAATCAAATTCAAAATCTGGAACATTATTTTATCGTCTGCGTTTTTAGAATACTATTTGACATCATTTCTAATTTAAGTCCAAAAATGTATAATATTATACTAAAATAATAAACCATATGATGTATTTTTAATAAATTTAAAACATAATATTGAAAGCAAGTATTGGAAATTAAATGTTTTTGCAATATAAACTTCTCAATTTTTTAATTAAAGTTTATACTATGAAAGCCGACTTCACGATTAAACAGACAATAACCAAAGAATACCAGCAATTGAAAGATGCAATGGCAAGAGAAACAACTTTTAAAAAAAAACTTTGGAAAATATTATTAAAAAATTAATAATTGAATGTCAGACAAATGTATATCATATATTAAAAGACATTTTTTTGAATTTTAATGTAATATAAAAGTTATTTTCTACCAATAATATGCTTCGCAGTTATTCAAAAAAGTTTTTTTTCAGTAGTAGCTATTAATTAAAGAACTAGTGAATCGAATTTATTAACTCTGAGCTCAGCGATTTGCACTGTATAGTGACTGATAATATATTAGCGTAGATAGTGTATCAGTGTAATATTATAACAGTTTAAAAATTTAACATGTTAGGAAAAATAAAGGATATATTCTCCTCTCGCCTTTTGCATACTTGTTTAACTTCGTTGTGAAAAATTTTTAAACACAGAAAATATACATCAAATTTCATTTTTCTTAACTTTCTGCATTTTCAAGATTTAATTTAAACCAGCAGACGAATTGACAAGCATGAAAACACTTCAGGCAGTAGAAGGATTTATCTAAAATTTTAAGGTTTTATAAGTCCCTTTTACTGAATAAAATATCGAATGTTTATAAGCAATTTTTTGAATTGATGTACAATTTCCCTTATAAAAAAAGTTTAAATTAAGTTTCTAAGTTCATTATCTGGAATGTTAGTTATTTTTTATATTTGCATGACAGAAATTTTAAAGTTGTTTCACATTTTAAGAGCTATTTTCACAAATTCTAAATTTTGGTGAAATTTTCTTTCGGAAAATCTAAGAAATTTGAATCGAATGTATAAAAATTAGTATAATAACAACTCCTGAACTATGTAATATGCAATCTCTTCATTTAGAAAATTCTTACAGTTTTTTTTCTAATGTTTCTTTCATAATACGACAAATACTGGAAATTTCATGACAGATTCGATTAGAAAATAAAATTATAAATTTTAATTATCCATCAAAAAGCAATATTTAAATATCGATAGAAAGACAACTTATTTCTTAGCTTTCGAATTAGGGAACATATTTCTTATCTGCAAAATGTTTAATAAAATTTAAAAAAAAAAGGTTTTAGTTTTATATCTCTTTTTAGCTCCGCCCCCCTCCAATCTATATTTCTTTAAATGTTCATTAGATTAATGTATATTTTTGTTCCTATGTTTTTCCTCCCTTTATTTTATTCAAGAACATAAATATTTTTTAAAAATACAACAATTCAATCCCAACGTATTCGCGTACTTCAAATACATCTACACTATTAGTGATTAAACCATGCGCAAAATTTAATCTACGTCGCAAGCTGCAGTTTTGAATAATAGTTTTTATTCGCATCAGTCGGACGGGTGGACAGAAAAGTCTTCCCACCAATGAGTTTCATCCGATAGAAATCTACATTTTAGGTGAAAAGGCCACAAGCTGAATTTTACTCATGCATTTGGAAAATATTTAATATGTCAGTTTCTTGAATATTATGGTATTTTTTCTGTCATTTCTAGAATATCTTTTTTAGAAAAATTACTTTTAACGAAAAACTTACACAAAAATAAGTTCATTAATAATATCACTTGATGGAATGATTCCGAATAAGTGCAATTTTAAAAAAGGTATCGAATATTGTGCTAGCAAATCTGTTTTTAAAAATTTGTGGAAATTTTTTGAAATGCAGTTTTATTTTAGTTTGTACTCAATATAACTTTTGAGTGGTGCAAATTTAACGGGACTGCATATATATATATATATATATATATATATATATATATATATATATATATAAATTAGCAATATTAGGGAAAACGAAACTAATTACGGAAAAGGAACTCAAATAGGAATCGAAACTAAAAATTTATTTAATATTCGAAAAATTAAAAAAAAAACTATTAAAATTATTGTATTTAGAGAGCGCTAATGCTGACACTACCAAAACACAGATGAGTCTAAGTAAATTAGGAATATATGCAAACTAAAAAATTATACAATAGAATCATAATTACAACAAATAGAAAAAGAATCCGGCCTGAATACTTTTTCAAGGGTCACCCTCAGGCAAGGATTCAAAATAAGGAATTTTTGTTTGTGAGGAATCTTGGTTCTGCTTACATAATTAGTTTCGTTCCCTCTTATATATCATTCCATACTATTAACTTGCATTGGTACAAAATGATTCCCCGGCCGTTGCTTTTGGTGATGTTGCATGTTGAGGTTATTGTGAGTGCCGTATCTTCTGATAAATCCGCAAATGCTAGCTAAAATTGCAAACAGATCTTCTAGCTACTTTCATAGCCATTAGTTCTCTTCGAAATATAAGGTTTACGTTTTCTGGGAATTTGAAAAACTATCAAGTAATGACAAAATAAAAAAAAATTAAACCTAACCTAAATACGATATATTTAAAAGTATAAGCATAATCAAAAAATACACAACTAATCTAAAAACATTTTATTTACATTGTATACCCGAAATAAAACCAGCGAATCAAGTCTATGTTTCTTTAAAATCAAGTCAAGTATGTTTTATTTATCTATCGAAATGGAGATAGCTACAGTAGTATAATAAACATAATTTTTAATTTAAGTGAAAACACAGTTAGCAATTACGCGTAAATTTTCAACGCCAGTTGGAGTAACGCACATGTCTGATTTTCTTACGACAGTTGGGGTAATGCAATGCTGATTAGAAATTTTTCATTTCCTTTATTCGGTTTTATTTTGAATTATTTACAGAAAAAGGACATGGAAGGTAAAAGAATTATTCTCAATATTTAATAGCTTTACATAAATGATTCAAATAAATATTTATTTTCATAAATAAAGTGTTAAATAATATAATAATTTTACACTTCTTTAATAATTTAACTTATAATCTACTTTAAATAATATAATAATTTAACGCTTTATTTAATCTATAACTTAATGTTTTAAATAATGTATAATTTATTAATTACAATAATATATAATTTATTAATTTAAATGACATAATAATAAGGGCATAAATAAAATGTTTCTGTTAACAGTACTTTATAATTTTTAAATGATAATTTTAGTAAATAATTCCATAATGTTAGTAAATAAACACTACATAGCATTTTGAACATAAGAGTCGAATAAGAAAAGTTCAAAATAAAATTGTATAAGTCAAGTCTAAAGTGCAGAAATTTTTTTTAAATAAGTTTTTAAATTCTATAAATTGTACAACAGTAAAATCGTTGCATGAATTAATAACCTTAATATGTTATTCACTTAAACATTCATTTCAAACCAGTTGATATTTAACAAAAAAATGTTCAAAAATAAAAGCAATCTTTTATTATTTTTATTTTTGACAGTAAATTAATTGACATAAATTCGAACTAGATAGCATATTTTTAAAACCATATATTAACCGAATATTCAACAGATAAAGGAAAAATTGGAATTTGTATAAGAAATGTTCTAATTATTCTAGTTTAGGTATTTAGAATAACCGAATTCCATCATACATTATTTTGTTCTGCTAAAAATAAATCGATTTTCAAATAAATGTTCCAGACAGAAAAAATTTTTTATATAAAAAATAAAAGATAAAGAAAAAAAGTCATTATGTAATTTGACATAAGTTCATGCTATTGAGTAAAATAAATAATCTTGTATAAGTATCGTGTTTAGGTATTTAGGTAAATCGCATATTTAAATCTCTCGAATCCTGTTGTTGAAGATTAAGACACATTTTTTGTTGTTCTTTTTTACACAGAGAGAGACCGGCTTCCTTTAATAAAACCCACTGATGTTACCCAACGCTAATCAGAGTTACAGATCAAAAACCTTTCTTGTTTTTGATGACACCGATTTTTGCGAAACAGTTCTCGTTTCGGAGCGACATTGCAACGATGACAGGACATTGTAACGAATATGCAGTTAAATCATGCTCTTCCAACTAAACCTGTTTTAGTACGGACGATTAAATACAACATTTATCGATGGGACAAATCTTACGACCGCAGAACGAACGCTTCTTACAAATCGGAATAGGAAAAAAAAAAAAAAAAAAAAGAACGATCTTGTTAACTTTGTTAAGCCTTTTTTCATTCTCTTCTTTTTTTGTTTTGTTTTGATTTCTGAAATTAAATGTAGTTAGGCAAGTAACGTAGGAGGAAGGATCACAGACAATAAGATCCAGAACAAGATATCCAAGTATCGTTGAAATTCCAAAACTGTTTTGAATGTTTTTTAATGAGTTAGGCATCTCGTATCAACTCTTCTAACACCATAACCTACAGGTTCTCACAGGAAAGATTTGTCATTAATGTAAGTCAAGGTTTTGGAAATCCTTTCAAACCGAGAATCATATTTTTTTCTACTTCAATTTGGGTACAAATAATTTAGTCATCTCCGTTGAAGTCCGCTGAAATCAATGATTTCATTTGCTCTCAAACTTGATATACGATTCATGCTCATCGCCAGTGTTAAATCGATGGAACATATCTTTCGACTGCAGAACGAACGCTTCTTACAAATCAGAATTAAAAAAAAAAAAAAAAGAACAATCTTGTTAACTTTTTTAAGACTTTTTTTTCGTTTTCTCCTTTTTATTTTCTGAAGTTACATCTAGTTAAGTACGTAGCATAGGATGAAGGATCACGGACAATAAGATCCAGGACAAGATATCCTAATATCGTTGAAATTCCAAAACTGTTTTGCATTTTTTTTAATATGTTACGTGTCTAGTATCAACTCTCCTAAGACCGTAACCTACAGGAAAACTTTGCAATCAATGTATGTCAAGGTTTTGGAAACCCTTTCAACTTGTTAAAATGTTAAATAAAAATGCAGCATGTTAAAATTTTCAGTGTTTAACCAGTTAACTGTGGACTTATTTTAAGTCTCTCCAGTGATAAACTGAAAACTTATACTAATTTACATAAACAGTCTTAC
Source organism: Argiope trifasciata (assembly GCA_026543055.1). Classification (NCBI taxonomy): domain Eukaryota; kingdom Metazoa; phylum Arthropoda; class Arachnida; order Araneae; family Araneidae; genus Argiope; species Argiope trifasciata. Next base: position 330,670 of record JAPMOQ010011592.1, read on the forward strand.
AGTATGTTTGTGATTGCAAAATTCAGAAAAATAATAACTAAAATACTAAAAAAAAATGAAAAAAGAGGAAAAAAAAAAAAAAGAAAAAAAAAAAAAAAGAGCAGTACAAAAAAAATACAAATAAATGCTATGTACAAACACACACACACAAAAAAAATATACAGATGTACTACTACTACTGCACTATACTAATACTATTCTTAGGAATAGCGTTTTTGAAAACCAAACAAATCTTGATTACCTACGAGAGACGAATAAAATTCTGAATTTTCATAAATTTTGTATAAATCTTTCAAAGAAAAGACTGATTTTTGCTTATCAGTTCGTATGTACCTGGATACTGAAAATTCAACTAGTTAAATGGGTAACGGAAAAACCAAACCATTTAAAACAGTGATATAATAATTAGAATTAAGAATATGTTTACCATGTCCATTATCAATTAACCACCCTCACAAAGAGAGAGAGAGAGAGATTGTTTTAGTAGTTCTTCTAGCAGGGATTAACCAGGTTTGCTGTTTAATTCCTACTTGCCCTGATTGATAAAATGATTCCCCGAACTACGATTTATAAAATAAAAACAATGATGGTGGAATTTATTAAAGTTGTTTTTGATACTTTAACTTAAATCAGTATAGACTAAAATTGATTGACCTTGAAAATATCTTTTTATTGAATTTGCAAGCAAATAGGAAACACATTCAATACCCAAATGAAATTAACAAAGAAAATGATCAATAAGAAGTAAAATGATAAAAACGAATCACAAAATACACTAAGAGAATCCTAGAAACAAATGATTTAAGATCATTAATAAAAAATAACTAATGTGATGTCTTAGTACAATAATCATGAAAAAGACAATATCATGGATTAATGAAAACTCAAAATTCATCTCTTATATTCATCAGTTTCCATTTCACAGCTAAAAAGGCGTTTCCTTACATGATTAAGGTCTCGTGAAGATAAATTCAATTAGCAAATAAAATAAACGAAACGCTATTCAAAGAATGAAGAAAAACTGCTTGGAGTTTTTTTTAATAATTATTTTAGAGAAGTTTTATCTTCTAATAGAGTTAGAGTCGATTTCTACCCCAAGAATTATTTAGATACTTCATAGTAGCATTAAAATATAGAAACCAAACCAGTAAATGCAACAAAAATCGAAGACAAGTAAATACAAGAATTTAAAAAGGATTACTGATTACATACATGTCTCTAAGAATTTTCTAACGCATTCAATACATATTAATGAAACTAACCGCCTTTGCTGACCTGTTTGTTCGTAGAGATTATTATTTAAGTTCTTTAATGATTAATATGGAATTTTTTTTTCACCTTGACATTTGATAGGATTGAAATACAAGAATTCAATGGAGCCAGTTTACTGCAAATTGAAAAGTGTTTATGAAAGAAGTTAAAATCCAACTAAGAGCTTTAAAAATGGCTAAGGCACGTGATTACATGTTTTGAGGAATGAGTGTGAATTGCTTCATAATTAGAGATTATGTATTAAATTGCTTATTAATTAGATAACATATTGCAGGTATGTATTACAAATAATGTATTAAATTGTTTAAAATATTAATAAAATTAAGGGAAAAATTATATGGAAATAAAACTGATACCATTAAAAAAAAGGCAAAGTTTTTACAAAGACAAATTCAGCATACATATGTTCTTGAACATAAATTCAAGATAATGCAAAGATAATTTTCGTATAATAATTGCTTTGGAAGACACGAACATCAACTTCCGTAAGCGAGCCATAATGATTTCACATTAAACAACAGTTAAGCCTATTTTTGAGCTTTCTATTCGAAAACTGTTTCTTGGTTTCTTTTACATCTTCATTCCTCTGATTGAATGGACTTTTAAGGAACATTGAGAGCCCTCTCCAGAGCCTTTCTAATCATAATTTGTAACTCCATTAATTAGTAAAGAAAAGTGATGAATTCAATACAGAAATGTTGAATGAAACAGTCTCAAATCCATAACAGCTGGTTTACATTTGAAAATTGTCTTTGAAGTATAGGCAATAAGAGCAAATTATGTGTCATGTATGTTAGCGTTTCATATGTAGAGATTGAATATGCATAATAAATAATAAATTTTTGCTCCCTGAAAAATTAATGATATTTATCCTTTTGCTCTAAAGTATAAGATAGTTCGTTGAAGCAAATGGTTAGAGTTTAGTTGACTTCTGCCCAGTCGTTTAGAAAAAGACGTATTGCATGCATTCATACAAACATATAAAACATGCTTTCCCTGAACAGTCGTGGAATTAACAGTTTTTATTCTTTATACCTGACTTATTTTTTTATTCTTTTTTCACATATTACAAACGTTCTCATAAACTTTTAGGCATAGTACAGACATACACAGTACAGCATTGTAGGAAAGAGAAAACATAAAAAAGCAATTCGAGTGTATGCCGTTTTAAAAAATCATTTGTTCATCGCAGCGATTTGATTTCGTGGCAAAATTAAGAACCCGCTCAACTCAGGAGTTAAAGATACAGTGAAGACGGAATTGGAGCGATTAAAAAGTGATTTTAAGAAGGATGATTAATTAAAAATTATTACATACATACACAAACACGCGACTGTTTCATATTAAGATATATATTGCTTTGGTTCGTCAAGAAACTCTTTATCTTCGTTATTATTAAAAACTATTATTAAATATTAAAAACTTTAAAATAACAAAAACTCTTTATTCGACGCGATTAAAAACTATTAGGCCTGTACAGCCAGGTTAGTAGGGCGTTGATGCGCACCCCTTGAATTGTGAGTTCGAACCCACTAGCTGAAGACTCCCAGTGTGTGATGGTGGCTGGCGCACGTATAAATCTGTTGTGGTCACAAAGTTCTCCACCTCGAGAGTAATGCTACAAGGGTACTAGATCAGAGGTGATCGTTTTCTGGTTCAGGTCTAAGTTACGATCTGCGGATGAGTTAATGAAATGTATGAATGAAGTTCACCCAGTAAAAGGGGGCTGTGACGTGTGAGTGGCAAAGTCGTACTCTTGGCGCTAGATGGCGCTACTGAAAAAACAATAGACGAAAAAAATTCGGATTAAATCGCGATGGCTCTTTAGTCAGCGGCTTGTCAATGGCAAGTGCCATTAGAAACAACAGCAAACAGCGTAATAGAAAATTTAACGCAAGACGTTAAACTGACTTTGTAGATTACAAATGAGTGAAGGAAAATTATTCCACTAATTTTACCATCCTTATTTATTCATCCATCTGTGGATGAATAAATGAGATGCATGAATGAAGACCGCCCCGTAAAAAGGATCGTAAAGCATGTGCAGCTATGTCGCACTCTTGGTTCTGGTGCAACTGATAAACGAGAGGCGTAAAAATTTCGGCTTAAAATCGCTCACTAGTTAGTCAATAACAAGAGCAACAAGACAAGTATCAATAGAAACAACAATAAAAACTATTTATTTAAAAATTATTCAATTTTTTTATAATTATCTAAAGATATTTGTGATTTACCAAGTTAAGAGAAATATTTGTAACCATTATAACCAGATTTGTAACCATTATATCGAAATTGAAGATAAATAATAAACTTTGGATTCCAACGATGACGATGGAGGAAGCTCAAATTACACAAAGATTGTTTGTTGTTGAGTTGAGTTGTGTCTTATGGTACTTTACAAGCCAGCAGACTGATATCTATCAGCGATTTAAGCCAAGTGAGCGCCTTCATGGAATCAAACACAAAGGGTGAGTCGCATTATGTGATTTTTCAAGAAACTTCCAAGGAAGAACTGTTGCAGTTGTTTACAAATGAATCTTACAGAGTATGTAAGGCCGAACTTGGGGTTGGGCACTACATTTATAAACTTTTGCAAAACATATCTTCAACAGTAAATGAGTTATTTTTTTTAATATTTTTTATCGTGCTATTTGAAGATGCATCCGTCTAGTCATCTATTGGATAACAACTCAGATTTTATTGCCATAAATGTACAAACGAAAATTGTAATAGAAAGTGTCATGCACTTTGGTAGAATGTTTACGAAATAAATAAAAAATATTTTTTTTCATAGCACACTCTAGATGTAAATATATTATTATATTAAAAGTTATATTTTCCTTTCAATGGAATATTTTCTAACCATAAAGTTTAAAAACATTCAAATTAATATTAATTCCAAAAATCGATTTGAAATCAATTATGATTCCGCTAACTGAAAAGTATGGAAACAAAAATACAAATTAATAAAGAATGCAAACTTCCGTTCATTAACTTTAGCTTATTATAATAGAGTATAAAAAATGTAAATAAAATGTCATATTTCACGATTCTATAATTATATTTTATTCGCATACTAAAAACTTTGCCGAAAAAAAAAAACTATCTTAGTCACCAGACGCTGAAACAAAAATTAGGATTTCACATTTGAAAATGGTACAGACTAAAAAGTGTAGGGATGTTCTTAATTCGAACTAGAGTTACAGATGGCGGTGGACAATTATATATAATGATTTTGTTTACATCAAAATATTGACTAAAAAAGGAGAGAAAATTTATAATTGTGCTAATATTTTTAAATTAGAATATATTCTTAAATTGTGAAGAGCAAAAAAAAAAAAAAAAAAAAAAAAAACTTCAAAATATAATACAGGGTGCACTGTTGATTTGAAAGCTGCTACATGTACCAAGTAATGATTAAGTAGATATTCGCTAAGAAAAGAATTATTAAAATTTTTAATTAAAAATCATTTGAAACTTTAATTTCCATCTCTTTAGCTTCGAGGAATTTTATTGTACACACGGATGAAAAAACGCAAAAAATCCAAATATAATCCATTCTATAATACTAATTTTATCTCCATCCATTTTCTTTTTGTCTAACTTTTGTACGGATTCCAGTTTCCCGCAAAACCAGAAATATCAGCAGCTTTTTTTAAAGTTTAGTTTCAGTTATATTAACGTTCTGTTTTGAAGTAACACTAGGGCTATCCTTACACGACTGTTCTTCGGTGGAATCAAACCTCAAACCCTCCGGTTCCGAAGCTGTGACCTTACCACCAGGCCAACGCAGCCCTCGCAGAAATTTCAGCTAAACTATTCATTGAATATAACTTAATTATTAGTGCATTCAATATAATTATTTCAGTTAAATTATTATGATTAATCAAATATTTTTATCAAAGCTATCAATTATTAAAAAAATTGAATCCAGTCTTCCCTAAAGAAATTCTTCATTCTAAATTTCAAATACACTGATGGAAAAAAAAATCCCAACACTAGGAAGGAGTTGTGCTAGATAAACAGAATTTGGTAGGCGTGTTTATACATCTGAAAGATGACGTCGATTCAAATTTCGAGCTACGCGCGTAAGTGTGGCGCTAGTAGCGACACTATGAACATGAAATGAGGTTTGCTTTAAATAAGCGCTGTAAGGTTCGTGATCGTTATTTACAGTTGAGATTCGTCGTAGTGGGTTAATGTTATCAAGAATGCCTCTGAGAAGACGAAGAAGCCATTATCAACAGCTCACTGAGTTTGAACGAGGTCGTGTTGTAGGGCTACGAGAAGGTGGGCTTTCTTTCCGCGATATTTCTGAAAGACTTGGCAGGAATGTATCCACTATGCATGAGTATTGGCGGCAGTGGTCAAGGGAAGGTACTGCCTCAAGAAGACCAGGTTCTGGGCGGCCACGTGGTACTACTGAGAGGGAAGACCGTCGTATTCGGCGTATGGCTGTGGCTAATCGTATTGCGTCTGCAGCTGAAATTCGAGCTGCAGTTGGCACCACAGTGACACAACGAACTGTTACAAATCGGTTACTTCAAGGACAGCTCCGAGCCAGACGCCCTGTACAGTGCATTCCACTGACTCCAAACCACTGCCGTTTGCGTCGTGAGTGGTGTCAAGCTAGAGCTCATTGAAGGACGGAGTGGAGATCTGTTGTATTTTCTGAAGAAAGCCGTTTCTGCCGTGGTCGCAGTGATAGCCGTTTGTTGGTTAGAAGGAGGCCAGGTGAACGCCTGCTAGGGACCTGTCTGCGGCCTAGACACACAGGGCCTACTCCTGGAGTTATGGTTTGGGGAGCAATTTCGTATGACAGCAGGAGCACTCTCATGGTTATCCCACGCACCCTGACTGCAAATTTGTATGTCAGTCTAGTGATACAACCTGTTGTGCTGCCATTCATGAACAGCATTCAAGGTTGTGTTTTCCAACAGGATAACGCTCCCCCTCATACCGCTGTTGTAACCCAACATGCTCTACAGAGTGTCGACATGTTGCCTTGGCCTGCTAGATCACCAGATCTTTCTCCAATCGAGCACGTATGGGACATCATTGGACGACAACTCCAGCGTCATCCACAACCAGCATTAACCGTCCCTGCATTGACCGGTCAAGTGCAACAGGCATGGAACTCCATCCCACAAACTGATATCCGACACCTGTACGACACAATGCATGCACGTTTGCATGCTTGCATTCAAAATTCTGGCGGTTACATCTGTTACTAATGTACTAACATTTCACATTTGAAATGGCTGTTCTCGCCAGTGGCTCTACCTGTGATCTTGAAACTTTAATCAATTAAATATGTTACCTAGACAAATGTATTCCTGAAATTTCAATTCAAAACGACAATTTTTTCTTGGTGTTGGGATTTTTTTCCCATCACTGTATTTCAAAGCCGACGTCAAAAAAGGGGTGAAAGAGTTCAGAATTCATCTTAATCAGACCGTACATTCGTAATACAAAAGATAAAGTTTGACCTCCAGTCGTAAATCTCAACGCATAACTTCTGTAAGAAGGTAAGCCTTTATTTCAAAGGTAGGGCGTGACAGTAATAGCAATGATTTAGAGGAACAAATGGGCTTATTCCACAACCATTTCGGTTCATAGTTAACTTAAATCTCCCCTCTCTATTTTTTTTACTAAGTTATTTTGCAAACCTTTAACGCCGGCGAAATAGATACGAGCTGTAATGGAATACGCATCTCTATCAATAAAATCTTCCCTTCATGCATAGATCTAAACATATACGTTTAGGTCCTATGCATGAAATAAACGTATTTCAACATAAGAAATAAAAATTTCCATAAACGTATTTTATAATTATAAGAGAAAAATTGCGGCCAAAATTCTATTTGTTTAATTAGTTGCGATTTCGAGTTTCTGTTCACACGTACAGACTAGACAAATAGAAAAGCGGTTTATCCTTTGGTGGATTAAGTCAAAATTAGATACATGCAAATCTGCCGGCTTCCTGGTTTAGGGGCAGCGTGTCTTCCTAGTGTTCTGGGCGTCCCGGGTTCGGGCATGGTTGTTATTCTGCGTTCTATCTGTGAGTAGTGTGAATGGCCGCCCCTGTAAAAAGGAGTTGTGTAAGCGAATGTGAAGCGTGAAGTAACTAACTCGTACTCTTGGTCCAAGTTGGCGCTACTGAAAAACAAGGGACGCTCATTTAGGCTCAAAATCACTGACAGCGATCAGCGGGCTTCTCAATGAGAAATGAAATTGGAAACAACAAAATTTTAACTATTAATTCATAAGTTAATATTAATGAATTCTTTGGATTATCACCTGTTATGAAATTTTTACTGGCGTATTTGCCGGCGTCCTGGCATAGGGGTAGCGTGTCTTCCCGTGATCTGGGCGTCCCGGGTTCCAGTTCCGGTTCGGACATGGTTGTTCTGTGTTCTATCTGGGCGTTACATGAATGAGCCCCCCTGTAAAAAGGGGTTGTACAAGCGAATGTGTGTGTCACCTTCATTTGAGCTAAAAGTCAGATTTCTGCCCCCTGGGTGCTCAGGTGTCTATACCCTCAGAAGTTACTGCACCCCCTTTCCGTGGAAACACGGACACGACATCATCATCATCAGTGGCGTATTTGACAATCATAAATTTTTAATTTTTTTACTTTTTTTGAATAAGGTGCACGAAGGAAATGTAGTAATTGTCAACAAATTTAAACGAGAAATACTGACGAAACTCCACAATACAGACATCCTCAAATTCGAAAATACGTTTTTTAAAATACCCGTCCGTGTGTGGCAAAGACAATAAAAAAAATATTTTGAGCTACGTGAATGAAATTTGGTATACACGGTATTCAGATCAAACTTTTTGAAAAATCCCTTCAGAAAATCTGTTTGTCCAGCTGTCCGAATAAAAGTTAACATAATAACTGCAAAACGAAGAGAGTTAGACAGATAAAAATTTGGTACATAAATTTAAGGTATCCGATTACGTTCGAAAGAAATTTTTTGAAAAGTTGGATTTTTTTAAAAACTATTTACTACTATGGTTTTTAGATGTGTTGTCAATTATAATATAAAATACAATAAATACGAAAAAATATTCGAAAATATTATATATTTTGAGGAATAGGAAAATTTTTAGTAAATTTTAATGAAATTGAACCAAAATGGTTAATACTCTACACGAAATTGTAATGAAGAAATCCTATTTTTCTTTTATACAAGTAATAGAATATAATGATGAATGAAATGAACCAAAATCTAAGAAACATTTTGAGATGCAATGAAGTGATGGGCAAAAATATACGTATATATGCTTTTTTTTTCATTAATTCACAGTTTAATTTTTCTAAAAACGGCTGTAAATGAAAACCCATTTAGCCAACAATAAAATTTTTACTTCATTTAATTGCCCATATTATTTACAACACGCGGTGAAATTTTTATGTAAATACCTCTATTAGTTTTGGAGATACCGTGTTAAGGGTGGCGAATTTTTATGAAAATAAAAGTTTGGACAAAATTGAAATTAAAGGGAAATTTTAGCTGCAAAATGTGTGACCCTGGATGATAGGTCAAGCCTTCCTTTTCTTAGAAAAGAGAAACTGTTTTGGAACATAAAAAGTCTGAACTACAAGAAATAACATTTTTTAAAAAATCACCAATATGGTCGATAACCAGTGTTTTTAACGTATTCGGATACCTTAATACCTACAGTGTAGACATTTAATATATTTAGAGGCAATTGCAACTAGAGGTTGATCGTCTGTCGGTCTATATTTTCAGAAACATGTAATTGCGATAACTGAAAAACTCAAAATATCAATGACTTAAATATATGAAATTTGATATGTGATTTTTGCGGTTACAAGCGCAGCTCTGTGTAAAAATTTTGTTTCAATCGATCGGAAAATATTTGTGTAAAATACAAATTCAATTTCCGGATACTGTTAGTCGTATGCCAGGAAATAAACGGGGGGAAAACCCTCGCCAAGGGTCACACAATAGATTCAGTAAAAATATCAAATTCCCGCCAAAAGTTAATATTTCATAATTATCGTACTCCAGTGCTATGTACAGGGTGAGAAGTGAGAAAATGCTGCAAAAATTAAGTGCTTTTAAGCACCATAGTAAAAAAAGAAAATTAAGCACCTTTGTACATGTAGGCATACATAAACTTGCGTATTTTCTTATCTTAGGTTATTTTCTGTCTTATTATAATGCATAATTTTTATTGAGTTTTTTAAAAATTAATTTTAAATGTGCATTTTTTTAAATTTGAAGATTTATTTCTGTATTTTCATAATATCTGCTCAATGTCTTATATTGTAAAACAACTGATGTCATTTTGGTTTTGACAAAAACAGGAGAGGACAATAAAAATGAAACAAAGAGCTATGATTACCAAATATTTAAGTCAACTTTGATAAGAGAGCTATTTAGAACATGTAAAAGAAGTTCGAACGTTTTTCGAGTTGCAGCAAGATTGGTATATTTCGTATTTCGCTCCTTCGAAATAACTATTCCAATATTTTAATACGGTTCCCAATGTTGAAAAAAACGAGCAAAAAAAAAAAAAAGTCATTAACTATTCTCTTAACATGGGTTACAACTCTTGTATTCCTTCGCTAAATCCTACGCTTTCGTCGGTTTTCTTTTTTTCTATATCCAGTAAACAAATTTTTATGACTCTTATCGATTTAGCGTATTCATTGAATGTGGAAACAAAACGGAATACTTTATTCTGAAACAAAAAAGAGCATCTTCTTTGCACTTCTCAAGAAAATTAAGCACTTTTAAGGATCTATCTTCCCAAACTAAGCACTTTTAAGATGCTTAAAAATGGTTTTCGAATTTAAGCACTTTTTAAGTACTTTTCATGACGCTACGCACCCTGTATGCAAGATGTTCTCTGAGATAATAACGTTATTAGAAAGTATGCGAGAAATTTTCGTGAATACCAAAACAGAAGGGCGGTGCTTTACTTTTTTTATGTTAAATGCTTTCAGAATTTTTTTTACATGTTGATAGTAACAATTTAAATTTGTTTATACCAAAGAACACACTACTGCCACCAAATTTGGAGCGTATAAAGTGATAACTCGTATAAAGAATGAAATTTGGAACGCGTAAAGTGATAACTCGTATAAAGAATGAAATTTGGAACGCATAAAGTGATACCAGGCGTAAAGAATAAAATTTGGAAGGCATAAAGTAATACCAGGCGTAAAGAATAAAATTTGGAAGGCATAAAGTGATAACAAGTGTAAAGAATGAAATTTGGAACGCATAAAGTGATAACTCGTATAAAGAA
>JAPMOQ010011592.1:341242-355742 GCA_026543055.1 Argiope trifasciata
ATAGATAACTCGTATAAAGAATAAAATTTGGAACGCATAAAGTTATAGATAACTCGTATAAAGAATAAAATTTGGAACGCATGAAGTGAAAACACGCGTAAAGAATAAAATTTAGAACTGCTAGTATCAAGTGATAACTCGCCACATTTGGCAGAAGTAACATGATTAAGACTTAATAGTTGGCGAGAGTTCGGCGTCGCGACTTTTTGTCGTCAGTTATTGAGTCTAATCGATAATTTCTGTGAATGCAGACATTTTTCAACCTCATTTAAGATCTAATAATAGGGATTAAAATAACCCTATCTTCTTTCGATTCGTCTAGTCATTGGGAAAAACAATGACCAGACGACTCGAAAGAAGATACACATAATCTCTAATCCCCATCCCTCCCTCCAGAGATTATTAGAAGAACTAGCTAGACAAGATCAGACTAGAGGACTAGAATTTTCTTAAAAACAAATTGGAATTTCACCTAACCTGAAACTTCATTTCCGCAGGGCGCAAAATTTTAAGAACTTTTCCTTCCTGCAAAGAAGCTTAAAATTGGCGATGTGTTTCCTCTTTCAAATTTCCTGGTAGTTTTATTACCTTGAAAATTCTGCAACTGTTTTTACTATGCCTTTCATATGAAGTAATAAAGAATTTTTTTTCTTCTTCTTTTGTTGGTAATTTTATCCTGCAAATAAATTAAACGGCGCCGATTTCTCTCAAACATTTAGAATAACATTTTAGCGGAAGTTGTCATGTCAGGCCTTTTAATCCTATGTGAAACGAAATCAAAACATTTTTGTACACATCTTACTAAAAGGAAACATTTTCCCTTTATCCTTTAACACTAGATTTACGGATGTTGATTACAATAAAAGCTCTTTATTCGAGGGGTATATGTTCCATAAATATGACGCGAATACTGAATGGTCATTTATATGGGATTATAGGGGATACGTTCCTAGGTGACAAAGTAAAAAAAACCTAAAAGTATATAAAATCAATTTATTTGAAGTTTTTGAACATTTTCTATTCATTTTTCTTATTCATGTTTCGGGTGGATTATTGAATTCAATTGAGTCGTCCATTCTGTATTCATATAATTTGCTCCAGTCTTTAATCGTTACATTAAAATGGTTAAAATAGTCTTTGAGATTTGCCTTCTTGGCGTCAGATTGAAATGAATCTTCGGAATGAGGTGAGTCAATTTTCATTTCTTAATCGTTAGTTCTACCTTATTTCTTAGTCGTTTATTCTACAAATATACTTTATTCATTGAGTAATAAGGTTGCTTTCATTCTGTTTGTTTACATTCTCAAAAACACCGATCGCGGCGAAGGCGGCTTATATCAAAGTCCTCGGCGATATCATTTAACAACATACTTTAGGCAAAGTTGTAATAAGATCTATTTTACTTTTTTTATGAGTCCATTAGGCGGCATTTACAAAGGATATTGGGTTGGATACCTAATGGAATCCTTTTATTATGATGTATGTACTTATTCGATCCTCGAATAAAGAAATTTTGAGCCGCGAATATAGGGATTGGGTCGCATTTTAAATCCGCGAATAGTGAAAACGCGAATGAAGGAAACGCGAATAAGGAGCGTTTACTGTATATATCTATCTTTACTGAAGTGAGCCATATTGACTCATACAAGAAAATTGAAGATTTTTTTTTTGCAAAGAAAATCGTTCCAAATCAATTTAAATAAAATGTTTATAATCAAAAAAATTCACGGAAAACTTTTTTTACATATAAACTCTGTTTTTGAAACACATTTTCCGCAAACATTTCTATAACATTTAGCACAATAGTTTGTACATCTGTTTCTATTGCATGATTGATTGTTGAACTTGACAATTCTTTCGCGCGTCAGTAGCATGAATTTCTGTTGTTGGAATTTAAGTGTTCTCGACTTCTTCTCTATATTTACTTCTTCGCTCTTCAGCCAATGGGAAAATGAAATCTTTTCGAGAAATATTTACTTGAGTCGTCTCTTTATACAGAATCCAAGCATTGATAGCTGCTAAACCTAAAATGTTGTGGTGGTAGTGGTTCTAATGCCACTTGGTCATACCAAGCCCGAATGAGCGAAGCTCTTTCGAATTAAGGCAGAGGTGTGCGCCTTTCGTTGTGAACGAGCACCGTTCAGGTGAAAGTACGACTTTGTTCGAACACACACGGCACAACCCTTTTTAGGGGGCGGTCGAACTCCTTCATCCATCCGCAAGTAAGAATTCAGATCCAAATCAGAGACCGACTCATCCCTGATTCAGTACCCACAGAGGTTATGGGAATTTGGAGGACTTTGCAGTCACGACCTATTGAACGTGCCCAAATTGCCATTAGCCAACACGGCGGTCTTTGGCAGAGACGAGGACAGAACCCGCAACCTTTCGGACACGAGACTGACGCACTACCAACCAGACTGCGGCGGCCTAAATGTTGTAGAAAACTTGTAGAGGCCATCTGCGTGAATTTGCTTAAAACCATTCTATGAGTCAAATTGGTTCACAACCGTGAAAATAGGTATTTCACATTCGATAATGCGAAATGAATCGGAATAGGAACGAACGTTTACGTGTATTTCATTACTTAACTAAAAACCAACGTATATTTTTAAAAAGTATATACATATATAGTATAGTGATCAAATTTTTAATGAGTCAAATTGGTTCTGTCCGTAAATCTAGGGTTAAAATCCTTTAGAACTTTGGACAGGAATCACGAAAGGCACAAATGTTCAGATTTTTCTAACCAGAATCTCATACAAGAGACATTTGTGCTTCGTAATGAAAAAAAAATGTACATTTAGGACACCTCTGTTACGGTCGATAGAAATAAAATTAACATAGAATTACAATTTCAGCAACAAAATCATATAATGAAATTCATTCATCTAAATGCTTACGTTTTTATGTTATCGCGTTTACATGTATACGAGCCGGCGTCCTGGCATAGGAGTAAAGAGACTTCCCCGTGATCTAGGCGTCTCGGGTTCGAGTCCCGATTCGGGCCCGCTTGTTATTCTGTGTTCTATCTAAGAGCAGTGAGAATTTGACCCCCTGTAGGAAGGAGATGTGAAGCATGAAGTAGCTAAGTGATACTCTTGGCCTTAGTTGGAGCTACTGGAAAAAACAAGGGACGCTATTTTAGGTTAACAGCTTTCTGTCAGCGAACTTGTAAAGTGTCATAAGTAGCAACATACATGGGAATATACATACACCGAGACAGTCAACCTTTTGATGGATTTCATACGGAATAATACTTTAGATACTAAAATCGCACACCAAATTTTTTTCGAACCAGGACCTTGCGATTTATAGCTATCATATTTCGTTGCATCTGGACAGACAGACCTATAAATGTTCCAAGGATGGATTTATTTCCAAATTCTGAAGAAATTTACAAAATCGAAATAAAGGCAGAATTCGAATGTCTTCTGTCAGGATTCAAAATGTTTTTGAATTATCGTGTTTACAGACAAACATAATTTCAGTGCTTTAATATATAAACATATAATCAGTGCTTTTCGGACTGAGGACATGGAAATGTTGAAATTTATCAAAATTTCGAGCTCGAATTTTTGACGAGTACAATATTACCTCTTTGTATATTTCTTTTTTGAGAAAGTAAAAATTAGAATTCGGCAATAGGAAATAAATAAATAAAAATTGCCATACAATAGAAAATTCCCATCGCAGCTAGTACTTATCTCAAGATATCCAAACAACATATCGAGTATTTGGGATTGCCAAAGATATGTACCATCTTTCAAACAACCAACTAATTGAACGGCAAAATTCTAAGGTAAATCAGAAAAGCAAACGGGCCCATCTACACAGACGCACAACAACAACTCAAATCATTGCTTGAATTGTAGTAAAAGTCTGGCTTTTGGCATTGAAAGAAATGTAAAAATTTATAGGTAAGATATTGTGATGTCTTGAGTTAATCAGATTAATGTTATTCATTATATGTCCAACCACTATAAATTTTTTGGAAAAAAAAAACATTTTTGAGTTTAAAAGGAAGAAAAAAATAATTTATTCAATTTGTTATTCTAAAAATATGTCTTTAAAATGGAAACATAATTATTTTAATATCTTTTAAACTTCATATGATTGTCTAGACGGGCAATAATACTGTTAACAATATCCCGGATATGATTGTCCCAGATTAATTAACGAAAGGTTTAATAGCAAACCCCATGCCCATCCATAAAGTGCTTAAGAAGTTATAAAAAATATATTATTTGTACATGTAAATGTAAATATACCGAAACAATGAAAAATAATTTTCACATTCAATATTATTTTTTCTATCTATAATACTCAGGAATACTGGAATAAAAACTACTCACGAATATCTTTTTAAAATTTTTACTACAATCCAGCATACATTAGAAAAATGCACATAAAATGTGAATTTTGTATTCATATAATAATTATTATTCACGTTTAGCTTTATTCGCATGCAATCAGATTGAAATATAAAACCCATTTACAGGAAGAAAAAAAAAGCGTTAGTTAACTAGGAAATAAAAAACTGCTATAGCGAATTATTAGATAAAAACTTTGATTCATTTTTCAAAGGAAGCATGGAATTAATCAGCATAAATATTATTTATTATGATTAGGTTTATTCGTAAACCAATAACGCAGTCATTTTTATAGTGGTACGTTCATAAGCCAGATATCATCTTCGGGACACGAGCAATTGCTTTTGTCTAGTGGCTATGTTACGAAGTTTCTAACCAAAACGTCCCGATTTCTATTCCCAGCCAACACCACCAACCACAATTTTAAATTTAAAAAACATATTCTGAGTTGCTTGACTGCAAAATAGAATTTGGGATTTCTGCATCCCATAATGAAAAGATAAAAGAGATGGGGCAATTTTAAACTCTGTACAGCATTACAGATGGCGTTGGATAATTAAATATCCAGAACAATTGACAAAATAGATCGATAATGATTTCCTCTCTCTAAATATTTTGTCTAATTATATCTACAATTATTATATCCTATTATATCATACAATACATTGCTTCCCATTCCAAAACAAATGATCTGTACGTTGTGTTGCATTTTTTTAAAGTTTTAATTACATTAACGTCCCGTTTCATAGCAGCACGAGGGCTACTTTGGGATGGACCTCGTCATTTTGAACCACGATCAGATGACGAGAACGACACCTGAACTGGCACCCCCCCTCTCCTCACCTCACTACACCAGCAGGAGGACGTTTGGCCTGACAGATTTAACGTGCAAGAGACCCCCCCCCTCACACGACAGCTCTTCGGTGGAATCGAGTCTCGAGCCTGAAACACTCCGGTTCCGGAGCCGAGACCTTACCACTAGGCCACCGCGGCCCTCAGGTTGTGTTGCATATCAAATATTGGAGAAGGAAATGAGTGTAAGTCAAATCATAAATCAGGTTTTCAACTAAATTTTGAAAATCGTTAATGTAACACATGAATTTCACCTAAATTAATAATTATTTAGATATTAAGAATAGGAATATATTGTTTGCCAAGAAGCAACTCAGCATGGATGAATTCATCGCAATGCAAGATCAGACGGTCTTAACTTCGGCTCTTTGAAAGAGGTATTTCACATTAAACAAAAGAAATTCGAAACATTTCTCAGAATTAAGATTTAGATTTTAAACGTTAATTGATTGGCCATGAAATGGATGCAAATGGAATGGTAATTTCCGACAGTTATCCGACTACGTTCGAAGGAAAAATTTTGAAAAATGGGATTTTTTAGAAACTTTTTATGGTTTTTTTTAGATTATAGTATTTATTATTAACAATATAATACAAAAACAATTATTTGGAAATATATTTTGAGAAATGAGAAAATTTGTAGCAAATTCTTATAAAATTTAACCAAAACGGTTAACACTCTACATAAAATGGTAACGCAACAATCCTATTTTTCTTTGCACACATGTTATAGAATATAATGATGAATGAAATAATCCAAAATCAATGAAAAAGTTTGAGATGCCAAGAAGTGATGGGTAAAAATATGCGTATCTATGCATTTTTTCCATAAATTTTCAATTCAATTTTTCTAAAAGCACCTATAAGTGAAAATGAATTTCACCGGCGATAAAACTTTTTTGTTCATTCTATTTCCCATATTATTTAAAACACTCGCTGACATTTCTATGTAAATACCTCTATTGGTTTTTGATATACTGTGTTAATGGTAGAGAATTTTTATGAAAATTAAAGTTTTAAGAAAATTGAAAGTAAAGACAAATTTCAGCTGAAAAAATAGGTGACCCTGGATGATAGGTCAGGCCTTTGGTTTCCAAGAATATATGAACTGTTTTGGAAAATGAAATTATGAACTACAAGAAGCAATAATAATAATAAAAAATGCTAATGTGGTTGATAATCAAGATTTTTAACATAATCGAATACCTCAACTTCAGGAAAACGACAATTATTCGGAAATCACAAATAATAGGTAAAATCTTTCAAAAGACATAGATCATTTTTTTTTAAAAAACAGAGAAAAATCGTAAAATTTCTGGCAAAATTGAAAAGGCGGGCACCAAAACTAAACAAAAAAGAATTACAATAAAAACCCATAAATAAGGTTTAACAAAAGATCAATTCAAATTTTTATGTCCCCAAAATACAGGGCAATGTTTTAGCATCTTTTAAAAACGAAAGCAGCACGTAAATAAAGTTTTAAAACATTTATATGTATATAAAAAAATATTGGAAAAAAAACGTACTCACCTATAAAAAAGCAACAGCATCGATGAAGACAGAGCAGGTGGTTAAAACATAAATATCTGCGTGAGGCTTTCTCTGTAGTAACCAATACCATATGGCAACGATGTTGAAGAACTAAAAACAGCAATAGCAACTCTTCACTTAAACATAGGTTAAATGATTTTTTTAGACATGTCTAATCAGTTTTATCATGTTCTACAGTCCAGAAAAATGGTCGTACCCTATTTGTTGGTCCATGCGATTCAATACCTGTTGGTTAAGACAGGGCCGTCCATCTTGGAGCTGCGGCGGGTACTATGCATCCGGGTCCCGCGAATGAAGGGGCCCCCACCATCATTAAGAATTAAAACAGTGTCCTGAGCAATAATAATGTTGCACAAAATAAAAGTTTACAAGCTCGTTTCCATGTGGCAGGCTGAGCATCGATTGGGCCTTTATCAGGCAAAGATCGCAGTCATATCTATAAGAAGACGGGGAATTGTTCATTTATGAATAAGGAAATACCCATCAGACATGTTCAGACAGAGGTGTGCCCGGCACCCAGAAGTCGAGACCGAGGCTGGGTTCAAATGGACTTGCAAATCATCAGCTGTCTACTTTTGTCTGCATCTAATGTAATATTTTTTTACAATCCTCTGCATTTCCAGTTACAAAATATAATAAATGCTGCACCTTCTTTCAGCAAATTATGGCTTCGGAACCGGAGGGTTTCAGGTTCGAGACTCGATTCCACCGAAGATCCGCCGTGTGAGGGGGTCTCTTGCACGTTAAATCTGTCAGGCCAAACGTTATCCAGCTGGTGTGGTGTGAAGAGGGGGGTGCCAGTTCAGGTGTCGTCCTCGTCATCTGATCGTGGTTCAAAATGACGAGGTCCGTCCCAAAATAGCCCTCGTGTTGCTATAAACGGTACTTTAATATAACTAAACTAAACTAAACTAAACTTTCAGCAAATTAAAATGAAATAAATTATTGTTTTTGGTCAAGCATATGGGTATAATGCTTAAACGCTCTTACTATTCTAAGTATCGAAAAAGAAATGTCATTTTAGTGGAGTAATTAATAGCAAAAAAAAAATCATGCATTATTAAATAAATATGCCAATGATCATTTTTTTTTTTTTTTTTTTTTTTACTTAGCAAAAAATTTAGGAAATGGTTTCTTGCACCCGTGCTCTTTCATAGAGAAGGCCGGCTCTGGGTTAATATCATGAGAGTCGATACCTGTTATATATTGACTCGCATAAGGGACGTGTCAATCATATGAGTCACAATCAAAATATTCCGCACCAGTTTTGACCAGTAATAATCCAAGAAGTTTTCAAGAAGTATTATGTTAATGCTCCTTAATTATGTTATATTAAGGAGCTTTAAGCCTCTGAAAATTCATCTTCTTCAAGAATTCAATGAAATCTGTAGCGCCCGAGAATCATTAGTGCGGAGGTCCTTAACCAGGCAATCATTGCAGTGTGATAACATTTTAGATTTGAGTTTATGGCCTGATTGTATGAGCTGTAGAATTTTGTACATAGCGATTTTTTGCATCACCCAATTTACAGAAAGATGGCTAACATGAGAGCATTATCATATCAATATAAATAAATATGAATATTTGTCTGTATGTCTCTTCTGCCTTCCTAAACCGTTCATCCGATTGTAATGAAACTTGGTCAGCTTATTGTTTACATCTACGGGATGGTTAGGGAAATAGTACAATTATCTAAAATTAAATTTAAAAAAATTCGAATCTCAACCGCATCTAGTTACCGAGGATTCATCTTCAAATAACTCGCCGAAGAGACAATAGATTCCGTAGAAATGCTAAATACAAGTTAAAAGTTAATACTTTGTAGTTTTAGTACATGCAAATGTCATCTAAATCATTCCCAGAGATAACAATTTTATTACAGATTATGAGACAAAGTTTTGGGGAGACCAACCCTGGGTGTTTAAAATTTTAATTCAATTTTAAGGTTTTTTTGCAGTAAATACCAAAAATATTGCAGTATAAATAATTTTGCACCATTTTATTCAAAAAATTATCTTTTCAACTATATTAATGATTTTATGGTATAAATATGTCTTCTATGTTTAATGAATTTTGAAAGAAACTATTTTGATCACATTTTCTTACATTAAACTTGAGAATTCCGAACGAATCACGAGAACGAATCCGAACGAATTTCTTTCATTACTAATCTGAAAGAACACCAAGTTTTACAGTTCTAAAAGAATATACAAATCTAATAAATAAAAATAAATATTTGTTTGTTCGTATTTAATATACTGTCGTACCATTCATCCTATTTCGATAAAACATTGCCAACTTATTGATTGATTGCACTTAATTTTTTTTCAGTGGCAGCAACGCGCCAGGCACCAGCTAGTAATTAATAAAAGTGAAAAGTTTGCTTCCAAATTTATATTTAAAGAAAAATCATACCGTGAGTGATGATTTTTGCATTTTGAATAATGGAATTAGATTTACATTTTGTTATAACAACAAAAAAAAAAGATTATTAGAAACCGGGTATAAAGTTATTGTGATATAATATTTAAAATAAAAAAAGTTGCATAAAAAATGAAATATGGAGTCGTAGAAAAGTTAATTTTTAAAATTTTAAATTGGTGTAAAAATATTTTATACCAATTTATATAGCGAATTCGAAGGAGAACACTAAAAATGCTTATTAATTCTTAACTAAATAAAAATTTTATTAAAATGTTCACAACACCCTTTAGTTAAGGCGTAATTAACTTCTCAATTACGTGTCGCTTGTTCCAATGCTTTGCCTAAGAAGTTTGTCTTCAGTGCGTTTATACATGAAATTCCACTAAGTCAGTATGAATTTTTCTTGACATAATTTTGAAAAAATATGCCAAAATAGAAAAATTAAAATGTTAAAAACCATTACAGTACACTCTCGAGTACCCGACCTAGTGCAAGCGGAAGGGTTGGCATGATAGGCTGCAGTGCCATGAATTCATTTCTTTGCCCACCATTACTAGAAGAAAAGTTTTTTATCCAAACCACAGCGTTATAATACGTACTTTATCACTACTTATTGAGTACTAAGCCCTCGTAATCATAGAAGCAGTTACCAGTAACGTGTTAAGTTAAAATAGAAGGTTCTGTGCTGGTAGTTTATACATGTTTATTACTGTTCTGCAGGAATCAGGGATCACCTTTCACCAATGATCACCATCCTTAAAGGCACGATGATCACTGTGCCAATATACGCCATGCATAGACCCAGAGTTCTTTCTGGACCCAGAAAGGTTTGGTAGAGATAGGTAAATATTATCTCGCTATTATTTCAAAAATCCTAATATTCATGTAACGTTTCTAATTTTTTTAAAATTCACA
The DNA here is from genome assembly GCA_026543055.1 of Argiope trifasciata. Classification (NCBI taxonomy): domain Eukaryota; kingdom Metazoa; phylum Arthropoda; class Arachnida; order Araneae; family Araneidae; genus Argiope; species Argiope trifasciata. Next base: position 351,358 of record JAPMOQ010011592.1, read on the forward strand.
ATGTCTTTCTTTTTTTTGCTGTGATGAATCTGAAACATTGAAAAGGTTTTTTTGCTGTTTTTATTAAAGGTTTAAACATGTAATTTTTTTGAGTTTCAATCTAATCTATATAAATAAAAAATGAATGTTTGTCTGTATGTCTCTTATACGCTGCCGTACCACTCATCCGATTCCGACAAAACTTCGATTGCTTATTACTATTACGGGACGGTTATACACATAGTAAAATGATCTAACATATAAAAATATTTTTGGATCTATTTACCGCATCTATTAATCAAGGATTAACCGCCAAATAACTCGCCAGGGGGACACAATAGATTCAGTAAAGATGCTAAAATCAAGCCAGGCGTTAATATTTCAAAGCTATTATACGTAAATGCAATGTAAGTCGTTCTCTGAGGTAATGGTTTTATTAGAGTGTGCGAGAAAGTTTTAGGGGAACCAATCCTATAGTTTTTCGGAAGTTACTGCGAAAAACGCAGTAACTTCCAAAAATATTACAGTACAAATAATTTTGTTTCATATTAGTATTCAAAAAATTATCCTTTCGACTATATTAAAGATTTTATGGTATAAATATATTTTCTATGTTTAATTAATTTTAAAAAATGCTTTAATCACATTTTTTAACTTTAAACTTGAGAATTCTAGACGAATATGAAACGAATCTCGAGATGCAACAAATATTTTCACCCATTACCATTCTGAAAGAACACCAAGGTTTACAATTCTCAGAGAATACAAAAATTTAATACATAAAAATGAATATTGGTTTGTAGAATAGGGTTATAAAGATGGATTAAATTCTATTTATGCTTCTCCTTTATATATCCTTCGATTTCAATGAATGTATTCATTGCCGACAAGAAAATAAATATCATTCCTAATTAAACAAGATAACTATTTCAAACGATGTTTCCAAGATTATTTCTTCTGCGGCTGCAACGCGCCGGGTACCAACTAGTTAAAAATAAACAAGAACTTTTTCTGTTGTCTGTTCGATTAAAAAAGGTTTACTGCTCAGAGCGCTAGCCATATCTACACGATTTTTGCCAGCATTCGATACAATAATATTGCTGGGATATCATACAATGCAGTACACTCCCCAGTATCCGGCCTAATGTGGCGAAAGGATAGGCCGTCTAACAGAAACGCCGAATAGGCCGGAATACTAAGAACTTATTTCCTTGTCCACAGAACAAAATTTTTTGTACCAGAAGTCTCTGTTGTAATACGTATTTTCTCGCTTCTTATTGAGTACCGAGCCTTCCATTTATCCTAAGCCACGTAGAGTGTGAACGCAGCCGTGGTTTGGTGGATCACAGAAGCAGATGCCGGTAACGTGTCGAGTTAAAAAAGAAAGTTCTATGCTGGTAGTTTATATATGTTTATGTTCTATACTGCACGTTTCATCAAGAATTTGTTATAGAAAAATTGAGGTAAAGGATATAAACTGTTCTCATTTTAACACATACCAAATTATATTTAATACATTTTAACATAATAGCAGGAAGCCAGTAAGTTGCTGCCGTAGAAGAAATAATCTTGGAATTATCGTTTGGAATTTGAAGCAGTTATCTTGTTTAATCAAGAAAGATAGGAAGAATGATATTTATTCTCTAGTCGGCAGTGAATACGTTCATTGAAATTGAAGAATGTATAAAGCAGAAGCATAAATAGTATTTATTTCATTTTTATTATTCTATTCTACAAACAAATATTCATTTTTATACATTAGATTTGTGAATTTTTTTAAATATTGTAAAGCTTGGTGTTCTTTCAGAATGGTAATGAAAGGAATTATTCATTGTACCTCGTGATTCGTTTAATATTCGTTCAGAATTATCACGTTTAATATTAGAAAATGTGATAAAAACATTTTCTTTTAAAACTGATTAAACATAAAAAATATATTTATACCATAAAATCGTTAATATAGTTGAAAAGATATTTTTTAAAACTAAGATGGTAAAAAGTTATTTGTACTATAATATTCTCGGAAGATACTGCAAAAAACGCTAACATTTTATAATGTTTGGTTAAAATTTGAAACCTATAGGAATGGTTCCCTTAAAACTTTCTCCCACACTCTCTAATAAAACTATTACCTCAGAGAAAAGACTTATATTGATTTACTTACAACAGCTCCGAAATATTAACACCGAGCTCGAATTTAGCACCTTTACTGAATCTGTTGCGTCCCCGTGGCGAGTTATTTGGTAATTAATCCTTCGTTAATAGATGCGGTAAATAGATCCGAAAATATTTTATATATAAATGATAATTTTAATATGTCTATAACCATCCCGTAATTGCAAGTAATAATCAGTCACAGTTTAATCAGAATCGGATAAGCGGTATGGCAGAGCATAAGAGACACAGACAAACATTCATTTTTATTTATATGGATTATATAATGCCTAACTTAAATGGTGTGGTCTCGGCTTCGGAACCGGAGGGTTTCAGGTTCGAGACTCGATTCCACCGAAGATCCGTCGTGTGAGGGGGTCTCTTGCACGTTAAATCTGTCAGGCCAAACGTCCTCCCGCTGGTGTGGTGTGGAGAGGAGGGTGCCACTTCAGGTGTCGTCCTCGTCATCTGACCGTGGTTCAAAATGACGAGGTCCGTCCCAAAATAGCCCTCGTGTTGCTTTAAAACGGGACGTTAATATAACTAAACTAAACTAAATGGTGTAGAAATAAATAAAACATTAACGAAAATCGTAGATCTAATTCTTAAGAAAATTGGTCCAAAATGATTTCATTTTTCATGGATACGAAAAGGCAACCCTAAGATAAGAGGCATAAATTTTTAAACTTAGGTTGTGGAAAAATTTTTATTAGAAGATTTAATAGAATCCTTGCTTTTCTCATTAAATTGCAATAAAAAAAAGCTAGGCCGGATACTCGGGAGTGTTCTGTATTACGAAAATACCCTCAAACGCATACCGAAGTTAAAAGAGTCAATTGCAAAAATGACCATGAATTCCAATACACAAAACGACCTTCAGGCTTCAGTGGTAAGCACCGGTCGATTGGCGGATGAAATCATTTCAAACGTAATCCGACAAAGAAAAAGTATCTGAACTGTGCTTGTTTGAGAACAAATCGTCGCAATCTATAATTAAAAGCCTTTTTTTTCAACATAAAAAATAATGTTCTCTAAAATTTGGATAATTTTCATAAAATGCTGAAGCTATCTTCGTCTTAAAATTCATAATAACGCACTTTTTACTTTTTTGTATGCGACTTGAAAATAGTGAGCCTAACAGTTTCTTTCGAATGCAATTAGAGGAAAGCTACCAGCAAAATAAGAGACAGCTTGGAATTCAACCACTGGTGTGGTACGTACTTAACGCCTACGCCTGTTGATCTCCAAAATCGAATTGTAAAACAATGAGTTCAATAAAAAGTGGTCTCGTCAAATAAGTTACTGTAAGAATACAGAACTTGTAATTTCATATATGACTTCTAATTCGAAGTTTGGAACAAACAGGATTTTAATTAAATACCAAAAATAAAACTTCGAATTTTCATCTACGCAGATATGCATTTATTGAATGTTTGCTTCTGTTATAAAGGGTGTACCAAAATTAAAACTTACTGTTTTTCGTGCAGTAGTATTGGCAAATCTATAATAATAATAATAATAAAAAAACATTTGACAGCGGTTAGTTTAGGGTTAGTAAAAATGGAGCGTTACTTGATAGAACAGCGTGTTTTCATTCATAGGTTTCAAAAATAGTGAAAATCTGGCTGCAACACAGTTCAAAAATTTCAGAATAGGCCTCCTGTATCGTATGAATTTAACAAAAATGGATTTATCTTTATGAGATTATTTGTAGTCAAAGATTTATGTCAACAAGTTCATAAGCACGCGTACATTGAAGTAGTAAATTCAAAGCGTCATCAACGAAATTCAGAAACATATGAAAAATGGCCATGGAAAATTTCAACCAAAAAAAGTGCGTTGTTCCAACAAAGCCGTGGATGCATTTCGGATTATGTGTTATTCCACACAAAACCTTATCCTGTGTACTTAACGATTCAATAAAAATATAACAATGCAAATAAAAAAAAACAGAACAGTGTTTTTATTATTAATCAAATCTCTATAGAGTAACGATCTATTTTTACTTATTCTAAATTCCTAGCTGTTTTTTAATAGGGTTGCCAACATTGGTTGATATCGTTGAATGTCTGTATGTCTCTTATGCGCTGCTATCCGCTCATCTGATTGTGATAAAGCTTTGACTATCTATTGCTCATACAGGATTGTCATAGGCATAGTAAAAATTTCTAATCTATATAAATAAAAATGAATGTTTGTCTGTATGTCTCTTATGCGCTGCTGCACTTCTCATCTGATTGCCATAAAACTGA
>JAPMOQ010011592.1:360352-434298 GCA_026543055.1 Argiope trifasciata
ATTATAAATTAAATATTAAAAAGATAATTTTACTAAAACACATACGATTTTGTTCATTAAATCAACACGATTTTTCAGACATCTACAATTTATTATTATTATTAAATAGCAAGCATTTGCACCTTTAAGTAATCACCGCTTAAAACATCATAGCAAACTTCCACATGCATTTTGTAATGACTGTTTTTACATTCATACAAGAACAAGATTACGTTTATTTTTTTAGAATTATGCTAAAAAATTTTATTAAACGTCAGTATTGCTGTAAGTGGGGATTCGGAAAAAGAGGTATTTTCGACGTTTTTCGTAAACATATCCGTATTTTTCGCCTATTTTCTATAATAACGAAACTATGGCAATTCCATAGCTGTTACAGTGTATGTATAACTCTGAAATCATCTGATCAATATAGAGCTGTATTTGCTCAACTGGTAAGATATTCGTTACGATTCACGAAATTTTCAAGTTCGTTCCTTTACGGGGAAATAAAAGGACTCGAATTACTTGAATTTAATTACTCAGTTTCTTCAGTAAAGATGAATTACTCAAAGAATTCGCATTAGTAGCGAAAGAATTTCTTTGACTGATGGAAATGATGACTTTTATCTGAAAAGTCATGATATTGTTTCGACTTGGAGTGGGGGAGCGGCATATGAAAGTTGATGAAACTAATAATTTTCCATTCCCGTTCATCATGATGAAGAATGAAAGAAATGAAATGGACAAATGAAAAACAACAAATTATTTTTTGAAAATATTTATTCATTTTGAAGACTTTAGGCATGTTGCAAAGAGTTTCACAAAATACAATCCTATTGTTAATGTTCCAAGCCCAGTTAGCAAAAATCGAAGACACAAATGAGATTTACATAAAATGCTCTTAGAAAATCTGAAAACAATCACAAATAAGCATGTTGTGCTTGAAACGAAGCAAAAGATGTATAGGTGCTTGTTAATGGTACAGAAGAAGTATCCCTTCGCAGAAAAAAACGAAATAAATGAACAAATTATTGATGTTTTTTAAAAATTCAATAAAAAGTTTAATGATTGCCATGGTTTCATGTACAAAACTGGATTGGAAAGGCATGCAAAGAAAAAAAATATTTTTTTTTCAAGATTTGGTTTAATTAACTTATTTCTATAAAAAATATTACAAATAAACTTTAACTATATTAACAATAGTAATAAAAATAATAACAGATTTCTTCATTAATTGATAAATGATGAAATTTTCAAAACATGACATGGTTTTCTCATTTCTTTAAAGAGAAAATAAGATAAGGAAAATTTACAGATGATATGTGTATTTCTTAAAAATTTTTTTTATGAAATATATGTAATAAATAGATCAAAATGCTTTTTAAAAAGAATAGTTCTAATATGGGAGAGCTGCAGATTTAATGTTCATGGTGTGACTAGCTGCAGCAATTTAACACCTTATTCATGCTGTATTTCAACCCTCCAGTCAACGCAGATGTTGCAGTTCTTCTTAACAAACCATCATTAATTCCTTAATAAATAACAGTAATTAGAAAATAAATATTAAGTTAAATAATCTGAGTCATATCAAGGAATTAATATCAGTTACATCATAATTCATTTATTTATAAGATATTTGAATTCCATAATTTACTAAAAGCGTAAAGCAAATACATTGAGAAATAAAAACTGTTATTGCTTGAATTTTAATTATGCCTTCATCTATTTAATGCTATGATTCTATTAATAGGACCCTAGACAAAAAACTTTTTAATCTTAGTGATAATTCATTGCTAAATCTCAAGATGAAAGTTGGTTTTTAATGGAATAGTAACAAGTCTTGATAATGGCTAGGGTTCCACAAATAGAGTAGTAGTATATGATTAGATATTAACTGGAGGATGAAATTAATTTTACAACAAACTCAAGTACAATGGAATCTGCAATAGTATGGCTCATGAGGTATGAAATAATGGATGCTAAGTATGAGTTCAATTCATTTGAAAGTTTATGCAATGGATGATCAGAGAATGCATTGCAAAAAATCCAACAAAAGGCAAATTACAAGTAGCGAGGACTGAATTCATTATTAAATTACAGATACTTTTAATGAGCTTGGAAGTTGGATTTATGCATATAAAAAAATTCATAATTAACCATAGGCATTTTTTTTAATAATCTGGTTATGAAGTTTAAGCACTAACATATTTAACAAATATAATTTAACTTAAAAAATTATAAATAAGAAAACCAAAAAAAAAAAAAAAAATCATTTGATTTAAAGATTAACACAAATATTTAGAATAAATCAAATCTTAATAAATATAAATAAACAAACAAGGTCAGAAAGCTAACAGTTATCAAACTTCCACTCTGTTTCTTTAGTTTGTACTCAAGGGATGATCTCTACAGGTGTTCACGGAGCACAGGACATTGCCCTTCTCCACAACAGATAGGCTCACATATCTTTTACAGGAACAATAGAAACATTAATAACAAGAACAAAACATTGTGTTAGTAAAAGCAATCATCTGTGAATCTTGTTAAATAACAGTGTGAACACCCTCGAGTCCCTCCATCATGCATCCAGTTCACGTTAGCTTAAGAAGGAAGATCGCACATTTCTCATTCAAAATAACTTCACCAACAGTTCAACATCCACCCAAAGCAAAAAGCAGAAGTAATAAAATAAAGAGAAAAATGACTTAGTCAAACATCAACATAAAACAGATTTATCAAAGCACTTTTTTTTTTCCATGGCAAAGGGCAAAATATGAGGTAACAAATCTGATAAACTTTCAAAAAGCTAAATAATCAATCTTTCATCTCACCACAAAAAAAGCAGTGGATCAGTCAAAGTTACTTCGCCAAATATGCTTTGGACAGCAATATTCCAGTTTCCATTCCAATTGCAAAAATCCTTGAGCAGCTATAACACTGGTGCAAATAAATCTATATTTCAATACTTCCTAAATGATAAGCTTTCAGTGTCTGTTTTTATATATGTATATATTAATGTATGATCACAAGATAATTAGGCAATTTATTCACTCAAAATGTTGAAAAGATGGCCTGGGTTCTAAACACCACACAGCTCAGCACCATACGGCACTTGCAGGTTTACAGAAGAGAGAATAAAAACCATAGGACAAAGAAGTATGATGATGACAAAGTAATACTAGGAGAAATCCTTGTTAATGCAGACCCATGGTATTTTGATGAGCTCTTTCGGCTTCTTCAGCAGCAACCTGGCGCTCAATGAGGTAATGAGCAGTGTCAACAGCCTTGGGATGTCCAGTGATGGTGACAATACGATTCCGGGTGCCAGGAGTGTAGATTCCTTTCTTAGAGATCTGAATGTTAGCTCCACTGCATCTCTGGATCTCCACAAGAGACTTGCCACATGGGCCCAGTATTGCTCCGACTATGTTTTCAGCGACTCCGATCTCAGTCTTTTTGGAAACTTCTAAACTACTTGGCCTGTCAGTTGATGAGCTTTTTCTAAAAGTAGGGGTGCCAGAACTCATACCAGTTCCTAGTCCAAAAGAGTTATTATTAACAGGTAAGGCAGCTGCACTTGGTGAAGCAAGGGTAGGAGAGGTTCGCTGGAATGGCTCAAAGACAGCGGTTCCATCTTGGACAAAGAAGCGATCATTCGAACGAGATGAAGTAGGAGAGGTAAAGCCTTGTCCCAGACCTAACCCAGGCATTCCATTTCCATAATTTCCAACAGGATTAAACATGCTTGATCCTGCTGCCATGGAACCAGATGTGGCAACAGAATTGGAAACTGCTTCCATTCCAGTGACAGCAGATGTGGATGTGTACATACCCATACTAGTCATGCCAGTTGGTGGCATGGAGCAATTAGCTATTGCAGAATTAGGCATTCTCATACCACTAACAACTGGTTCATTTACCCCATTTATATCAAGTCCTAAAATTCCATAACTAGCTAACGTGCTCATTGCTGCACTGATATCTGCTACTGCCTGTTCTGAGTAGCCATTTCCTCGGAGCACGAGTTTAATTGATTCAATAGCTTGAGCAGCATCATTCGGATGGATGTTAGGAACATTTATTCCCATTTCAGAAAAAGGCGCAACTCCTGGCATATTATTAGTATCAGTTCGAGGACTTTGGAAACTATTAGTTACAGTAGGACTAAGGCTATTTAAGCTGCTATTAGAACTGTAACTAGTATTGCTATTTTTGACAGCACCATTAGGAACACTATCTGGATTGGCAAAAGGTGAGCCTGTAGGATTGAAATTTGGTACTGGACCAGTAACATCAGCATAACTAACATTTAAACAACTACCACTTTGAGGATCTTCCATAATCTTCATTAGAATCATATGACAAGCTTTCCTGTTACACTCCATCTCTCCAATCACAGTAATGCAACGTTCTGCTAAGGCATAATCCTTTGATTTCTGAGATATTTGTACATAGGCACCGCTTTCTTCTTTAATTTGTTTAATATAACTACCACCTTTACCCATAATCATCCCAGCTGTACTATTAGGCACAAGAATTTTAACCTGCTTCTCTCGCTCTGCCGGTTGCTTATGATCAAAATCTATAGCCATTTTTGCATTGGGATCCGGCCGTTCTTTGATTTTCTCCATAATGAAATCATGTATATGTTCAATACCTTCAATGCTTCCAGTAATCAAACAAACCCGTTCAGTTGTTCCTGGATAAAAATCTGTGGCTTTAGACATCTTGACTCTAGCACCAGCTTCTTTCTGCAATTGAGCAATAGTTTCACCTCCTTTTCCTATTATAGCCCCTGCAGCAACTGAAGGAATTAAAATTTTGAAATGATACGTTCCATTAGCACTGCCCTGGTGTGACCGTTTAGTGGAATCTTTATCCAATTCTGAATCCAATGGCCTCTTCCTAGAGTCATCGAATTCAGATTCTGAATTATCACCATCTAATGCAGTAACCATCTTCAGTACCTACAAAATTATATCCAATTATTTAACTTAGATCTAAAACTATTGATGGCTATGAATAAAGGCATTAATATAATTGTAAACTTTCTTTTAACCTGATTTATATAACTATATATATATTTTTTTCAGATTTATAAGCTCATGATACTTAATTCTAAGTTCCATTAGTACCAATCAGGCATGCCAATACAAAACAGATAAAAGTTGGCTATATAACAGTAGCAAAACAAAAAATTTAAGAACTCAACATAGTAAAAAAAATATAGTAGTAAATAATATACATTAAAACAAAAATTTTATAAACTAGAATAAATATATTAAAGATTTCATAGCAATTAACTTTTAAGTCTGAGAGAAGAACTGAGAAATATAATACATAACAGACATTTTTGATGGAGTCTTAGTTTTTACAATAAAACAATCTTTCTGTAATTTATAAAGATGAGGGAAAAAAATGATCTCGTATTATGACAAATAAGATGATTTATATGTAATGATCCAATTTGGAAAGTACTAAATTTAACAAAGAAATCACATTTGGATTTATCCTGAGATATATTTTATTATGTGTTATCACAATATTAGCTGATATCAACAGCATATTTTAATAAAAGTTGTTCGGCAGGCAATATGTGCAGATAATCTGAAAATCCATATTAATTATGCTCTCCAAATTCATACAACTTTATTTAGCAAAAACACTTATCAAAAAATAGAGTTGTAAGTACAATATTTTCCAAAAAGTCAAATTTAAGCCATAACCTTCTTAATTACAACCAAAGTAAGCCATTTTTCATTCTTATCTCAAACATATGCGTAAAATTAAAATCATTACATTATATTTCTAATAATTTTATCAAAATTGGCAAGACAAATAAATGAAAAGGGACATTCTGTAGGTAAATATAAAAATCTTTATGAAAAAATTTCATGTCCTTTAAATGAAAAAAGGAATTTCATTAAATAAAAGAAAGACAAATTTAAAATAATACAAGCTTTATGTATAATATTCAATAGAAATATAAAGAGAACTTATAATATAAAGAGTTCCACAGATTAATAGTGAAATTACTGAAGTTTCTTTTTTAGAAATATAAATAAAAGAAAAAAAAACATGCATATTTTAACAGTAATGCATTAAATTGTTTTTGGAATAATGCAAAAAGCTTTGCAAAAGAACAAAATTCCCACATATTGTGATTTTCAGTATCTGGTTTAATGAAAAGAAAATCCATAATACTTAAATAAAATTTGTTAGTTTTTCCAAAAATAATCATTTTTCTCTTTCCCCCTTTTAACTGTCTTAGTTTGAAAATATTTCTCTTCATAATGATTGCTGATTTTTCTCTATACTTAAATTGCGGAATATTAGAACACATATTTTTAAATTAAATTTACAACCAGTTCAATTTTTAAAATTAAAAGGTCATAATTAATTTCTAGTGACTGTCTTTTTGATCATTCTTTTATAACTCATAGTGACTAATAAAAGATGCAGATAACTTACAATAGAAGTAAAAGCAATGACTTATAATGAACCTCAAACTCCTTGTTTCTTTTCAATAAGGAACAGAGATTGAATAAATGAAAAAAAATTAAAGTAAATAATAAAAAAATCAAATATAGTTAAGATAGAAAAAAAACAAAAGATGAGTCAAAAATATTGATGGCCAAAAATTTTTTAATTATAAGACTGTCCAATGTCAAATAGTTCATAACAAATTTTCCAAAATAACTGAAATTAGCTTCAAAGCTTAAATAGCCCAAACTTTGATTAAGGCATTCCAAAAATTAAGTTATTCTACTTATTCAATATCAGTATAAATAAAACTGTAGAAAATTTAATTGGGTTGAAAAAAAAACCCAATGAACTATTTCTAAAATTTACAAATATAAATGAGTGGAATGATTAAGTATTAATTTACCTTTAATGTAGTGTATTTTCATTTATATAATATTTATCTTATGTGACATTTCTCACAGAAGTAATACATTAAGTTACTAGTAGGTTAAAGTTAAATAACTATTTCTGACAAAGCCATTATCATAATAAAATAAAAGATTTTTACTGATTTCTATATCTGCATCCAGGAAAATATTGAATTAATTTCTAAATAAAAATTTCTAATTAGGTAAATGAGGCAGCAGTTACTTACCAAAACACACACACACACACACACACAGGCACAGGGTTAACAAAAGTAATGCCCATCCCATAGTTTAATTCAAGAATATTCAAAAGTTTAAGTAGCTTTTAATAGTTGATAAGAGTACAATTTTATAAATATTTTTTTTTCTCATTTATCACATAGAGGAATCTATCAATAAAAATGTAGAAAAATATGTTAGTAGTGGGAAGGAACCTTATTAAAATGTAATGTCTGCTATGATATAATATAATTTTAATATTATATATTTAATACCTACAAATACTTAGTTTATTTTTAGAGAGTTTTCTTTAAAATAATAAAAATATTTGAGACTTGCAATATAAAATTATACAAATTTTATCTTCATACATTACAATCATAACAATTTTAACAACTCAAAATAATAAAATTAAAAAAAAAATTCTAAAAATTTAAAAATAATGTAAAATTATTAAAATATTTTAGAAGATATTCATGGGAAGTTTTAACTAAACCTTTTATGATTTAAATTATTCTATCTCATAACCATCAGATAAAATTTTATTCAAGGTTCCATTTCCAAATAAAGACATCAAAAATAAAATATGTAAAATATGTTTAAATAATTTAATATAACTAAGAAAAAAAGAAATAAAATTATCAGCATATTCAAGCTGGTAAAAAAGCTTGCCTTCAATTGTTATTGAGAATGTCACAGAAAACAGTTAAGCCTATTTCTTTTTTCTTACAAAATCAGATATTACTCAAGTCTATTTTTAAAATAAAATTTAATTTCCTGTTTTGAATGACAATTTTTTAAAGAAATTATAAAAATAAAGAACTTTCAGTCACTTAAATATAATAAAAACTTAAAAGTACTGATAATTAATACTTGAAAAAAAAAACAAAAAAACTTCATAATGTAACCTGAAAACATAATGAATTCTAAATATATAAAGTCAAATTTATAAGAATATAAATGATCAAAAGGAAAATTATATTAGCTGTTCTGTAATATACATTTATAAAATAAAGGACATAATACATATTCTATATAATATAGAATAGTCATGTAATAACAGTGTCATTTTTCTTTAAAAGAAAAAAAAAAAAAAAACTTTAAAAAATGTTGCAATATTAAAACTGAAAAATTATCATATATTAATTACTCTAATAACTGTAAATGAATTGTAATAAGCTAGAAAAAATTTCAATAAAACTGATTCATTGAAAGTAACTAATGTAAAAAAAAATCTAGATTAATACATACAATGAATAAAATAGGAAAATTAAAAAGGTTTATAGAAAAAAACTAGAATATATATTTCAAAACATTTAATTATCAAATTTTAGATAAGTAATATTTGAAAATATGATTAAACTCTGAACAAGAAAAAGTTCTAATATTAAAAATATACAACTTTTTACTATTGTAACTTTGAAAGCTCCAATAGTAAAAAGTTAAATATCATAAAAAATAAATATACAGCTCATGATTATTAAAAAGCAATCAAGATCAATTTTATGATTGCTGCTAAGTTCAAAATATAGTTCATTAGCTGAAAGTCATTTCTCTCCATCAAATCAAATAGAATTTAATAATTGACATGATATAAAAAATAATTGACAAGATATAAAATATCTTTCATAAAAGTTTAATTTTTAAATTGATATACATTGAAAGAAGTTTTGTATTTTACTATGATTCAAGTTCAATTATTCATAACAAAATGAATTAACTAAAGCTCAAATTCCACACATCCCTACAGAGTTAACCTATTTTACTAAATCATTCCCTCCACACCCAAAAGTCCAATTATCTGATCAAAATTTTTTCAGATTTCAAATTAAACTTTTTAGAATGGTTTTCAATCTCAGAATCCTATAGAAATTGTTAGATAACAAGAACACATAGCTAAGTAATCCAAGATAAATAACATTACTAATGTTTTGCTTTTGATAAATGATTAAGAAAGCAATGCAAAGAAATAATTTCAGCAGAAGTATTTTAATTTTATTCAGAAATAATAAAATTTATAACTATACATTCATATGGATAAGCAATACTTAAGAGTTTTTAATAGGTCAAGGTACAATATAATAATAATTATTATATCTTGAATATATAACCAATTAATGTATTTAAATTAATCAAATGGATAAAATCTAAAATTTATATTTGAAAAATATAGATGTGTTTACAATACAAACAAGAATTCCCCTAAAGTTATAAATGTAAAAAATTTCTAAAAATCTTAGACAAAATGAATTAAAAAAGACCCTTTAATTTGAAAATTGAAATTAAGGTAATTTTCTACCTTAAAATGTATTTTTTAAATTAAAATATTGAACATTAAGAAAATAATTCTTTTTAAAATTCAGTTATTAAAATCTATGAAAAAAATCAGTAGTGTTACTAAGCTTAATAGTTTGCAGAAGTTTTAGACTTTCAACCTGATATTATCTTAAATGATAAGGAGAAAAACCTATAACTCAAAAGATAAATTCCATAAATACCCAAGATCTGCAGATACAGTCTTTACTGAAGTTAGATTTCATTTTGAAATGAGTACAAGAGTTTATATCTTTTTTAAATAATATCAATATTCTTTTATTGAAACTTAAGAACATTTATTAAACAAAGCATTCACAAAAAATACTTATTCAATCAAATGAAAGTAGAAATTTATGATAGGTAATATTAAATAAAATATGAAAAATACAGATAATTATCAGGATTCTTAAACTAAAATTTAAATAAAAATTTCTTCTGATACTTATATTGCTGCATTAATTAAGAACTGGACATACTCTTACCAGCTTAACTATCTCTAAGAAACTTGCATTCATTAAACTTTGAAGAAATTTAAACAGAAAATAACTGATTCTATTATTTTAAGCTAAATACAGCATATGCAAATATTTCTTCAATACTACAACTTTTTATACACATTTTAAACACAAGGATAAATTAATTTTATGACCACAGTGTAAACATGAAAATAGGTATAAAAATTACAGGCACATGTATTACTAGGATTTTTTTTTCTTTTCTTCTCTCAAATTTTTTTGAGAATATATTAATTCTGAATTTAGATCTATCAGATGATTTTTTAAAAATATATTTTCAATAAGTTCTGTTACTCTAAAGATTCAATTTAAATATGAATTCAATACATGTATATACACACATTCACAAATATATAAATTTATTAATAATATAAATTATTTTAATAGGTCATAGTTGTTTTTTTTAAATATTGATCACTAATAAATTTCCACAGATTTTTTATGACTATATAAGATTTAATCAAAATATTATAAACTATTCAAAAGAACATCTGTTTTTCAGTAGATGTTAGCACTTTTTAAAATTTATTACATATAAATAAAATAAATTTTACACTTGCATATTTTTTTTAATGTTTCAATCAAAGCATACTTTTTAAAAGTAATTATGTAAGAAGCTAACATAGCTTTGCAATTTTTAAATTTATAAATGCAATATTTCTTTCAAGACTTTTAAAATCAATTGCAATAAAAATAAAAACTGTAAAGATTTACAAATATAGAATAGTTGAACGTCAACTGCGGATCGCTTTTAGGGTTCGATTTCTCAGACATTCTTCACAAAAGGAGTTGGCCACACGTACCAGTCAGAAATCGTAAAAATCTAATTCTGTTGAAAAACTGTAAACACGAAAATATGTCCAAGAATTTCATAAATTGCCGAAGTTTAAAAACGATTACAAACTAAGTTGCACTGCGAAAACATTTTATGTAAATTAAATTAACTCAACCACAATCGCCGGAAAAAAAGCTTATTTTCCTTTATATTTCGAATTTTCTGAAAATAAAAACTTCTTTATGAAATATGAGGACGAGGAAACTTCCTTGAAATGCGAAATTTGAGATAACTTTGAAATATTTTTATCTATTGCGCAATGAACATATGCTAAGACACGGGTTACTGTACTTAAAAGTAAACACGTAAGCAGTCTTAAAATTAAAATAAATGAATAAAATTTTACCAATACAATTTTATTAAATAATAGATAGTCAAATATTTAATAAAAAATATATATAAACATAAAAAGTCGTCAGATGATAAAATAAAAAAAAGTTATAAAATTTTCTACCAGTGCATAACTTCCTGCTTACCGAAAAAAGCTTGCTATTTTTATGGGATATAGCCAACTTTTATTTGGCGATAGTATACTTTTGGCGTATAATCAACTTTGGAAGAAATGAGTACATTTTTTGATGGATTTTATTAAATTATCTTATCCTATATGCTCGTAAATAGAAATAAAATTAAATATTAAAATGAATTTTTATAATTTATTTGAATATTATACCTTCAGATCATTATCAGGTAAATAGCTGCAATCCTTCGTTATGTCGCCCCACTTATCGATGTCTGACATAATTGATAAATTTATTAAATATCGGTAGGCATTAGATTGGAATGTCGACTCACCACCCTACCACATGAGCCGACACATTTCCGCAAAACACTACCGTCAAAAATAAAATAAAAGAAAATGCATGCATTGTTCTCTTCACTTCAACTCTATCCTCAATCCCAAAAGCGCACCAGTTCTTCGGATTTTTCGGTTGAATCTATTAAACACCTTAAAAGGTAATATAAAATAGTTAAAACATCATATTAAAGATGCAAGAATAAACTTTATAGTGTAAAGGTTGTATAATTCTGTGAAAGAAACAGATAAAATTTTGAATTTGTCTTGAAATGAAATTTGTTCAGTGTAAAGGTTGGAAATTCATACGAAACAAAAATGCATTATTATCACATTATTTGCAACAAAAATTCCTTAAATTTATTTAAATATGTCTGCAAACTGCTTCAAACTATTTTAGGGCGCTTGAAACATTTTATTCAAAAAATATTCCTTATGGAGAAAGATATTTGACACTTCCGTCAATTCGAAATGAAGTGAGATGAAGTTCATTCAAGCACATAAACAAAATAGCGAAAAGTCAAAGTGGTACTTAATTTTGTAAATTAATTGTATTGATGTAATAATTTAAGAGTGAAATAAATTCTTTAAGTATGAATGATATTGATAAATGGGTAGATATTGCGAAGGACTGCAAATATTTACCTGAAAACGATTTAAAGGTACTAAATATATTGATACTTTGTTGAGGTGTTACCGTTAGACTTTGCGATATCCTTATACATTGTTTATTAATCGTTTCTTTCAAAAGTTATCTTTATTTTATTTATTTCTTTTAAAATTAGAAATTTTTTTGAAATAAATACAGTTTTATATGAATTTTCTTACTTTATTTTGACGAAAAGCTTGGCATAATCGGGAGGTTGACCACACGAAATTTTTGTTTTGAATATAATATTTTCCTTATATTTATTTGTAAAGTCTACGAATTTTGGATTTTCTGTATTTTTTAGCATTTCACATGTTGTTGAGTATCAAATTTATAAAACTGAAAATAATACACTGTGCTCAACTGAAACTCCCGCCAATGAAAAAAGTCTTTATTATAAAGGACGTTCCAAAAAGAAGTTAAATATCATTACCATAATAGTATGTGCATATAGTGAAAAGGGTATAGAATTTTTTTAAAATTATTTTATCCGCCTAAGTTTTCGTTTTGATCTCTGCTTATGAGTGTATGAGAATTTTGGATATAAATAGGGCACTTGAAAAGTGAACCATTTAATTAAATGCACAAAATTTAGACTATGCGTTATGAATTTCAAGAAGTATGCTATTATTACTACTACTGAAACAATTAGTAAATAATAATAATATTTTTTTGGAAACAGAATAATAGTTAGCTGAAAGCAGTTTTGGATGGTAAAACTATTCTATTCTTTAAAACGTTCATCATATTTGTATCAGAAATAAAGACTTTAAATTTAAGAATGAAAATTATAATAAATTATTGTATGTTTATTAAGGTTATTCACCTCTTTATTTTATTTTGAAAAAAGAAAAATAGATAAAAGTTAATTTGCAAGTCTTGTTTTGAAGCTATAATATAGATCTATAAAAATTCCAAAATACCTTTTTTTTCTAAAAAATTTAATTTTATTAAGGAATTTAAATAATATTTGAATTTAATTCACTACTATATACTAATATAAAGAATAGAGGTTTACTGAAATTTGTGTTGCCTTTATAACTGGATTTATGATAAATAATATATATATTGAATACATATTAAAGAAATTTCCACTTTTGCTTATGTGAACAACGAAAGAAATAATAGTTCAATTTAAACTTTATATGAGAAATATAGAATAATCTAACAATTATATTCTGATTATTATATATGTACCATATAACAATAACTTATTTTCTGTGAATTTTTATGTTACTTAAGATGTTCTCTCTAATTGCAGTAACATTCTTAATTTACTAAATATTTATAGCATTTTTTAAATTTAATTCTCACTTGAATTACTTCCCCCTTATTGGTTTGTATTATTTTAATTATACAAATTTTTATAATTTTGATAATATTATTAATTGTGTAATATTATAATATAAAAATCTTTTGATATACTTAGTTAATGTTCCTGGTTTTGTTTTTATAATTTTGAAAAATAATTTGATTTGCTCTGCATCACTTCTGTATAGTCCCTCCCCCCAAAACACACACACACACACAAACATTTTTTTGTATTATGAACTTGAATTATTGTAGATAAGATACTTAAAAATTATTAAATCGGGTACCAAAATAATCTATGGATAATTTAGTAAATTAGTATTAATTCAGAAAGCATTCTCTCTCTATGTTGTTTAAAGTGTCCTAGTTTATTTATCAGAAAAATATTACTATTAATCAAAACTATATTGATATTTGTGTATTAAACTGTGAATGAAAGTTTAAGAAACATTTTTTCTTCATTTAACTTGTTCTGTATATCTCCTAGATGTTA
This sequence comes from Argiope trifasciata, assembly GCA_026543055.1. Classification (NCBI taxonomy): domain Eukaryota; kingdom Metazoa; phylum Arthropoda; class Arachnida; order Araneae; family Araneidae; genus Argiope; species Argiope trifasciata. The sequence goes on from JAPMOQ010011592.1 coordinate 374,359, forward strand.
CAATATATGTATATCCCAAATTAATTCATGAATATTTTTTTTTAATTTGGAAAATAATTAAATGTAATAAAATTCTATAATTTGATGCTTTTCGTTATCAAATCTGATGAGAAAATAATATTCAATATTTAATGTAAGCATTAATATTTCATTTTGTTTTTAATTATATATTAGTGAATAGAATTCTCATACATTTTGATAATTATTAAGATCAGTGAAAGTTACATATCTATTATTGATTAAATTTTCTGTTTTACATAAATTTTGATTATCAATCATGGACATTTCATTGACTTCTTCATTGAATCAATGACTTCCTCATTGTAATATATGATATTTATTATTATTTGTTAGTTATAGGCCTATATAGTTTAAGAGATGCTATTGATTATTTATGTCTTGCATTATGGTTTGAAATAAGGTCAAAGCATATTTTAAAACATTATTGATATTTATATGTATTTCAGCAATTAATTAAATTTTTATCTTACTGATATATTTTAATGTCAAAGAATTTTTGTTTTATGTAAAACTACAGAATAAGAGTTCAGATTTTTGCATTTTTCATAGATACATTATCAGATTGCAAACATCAAACAAAAGACTATTAGAAGATTTAATTTGTTATCGAGGTTTTTACCTTTCTTGTATCTTTTATTTTGTTTAGAGAAAATCATTAGCAACTCAATAAAGGAAGCTTTAATAAATTTTTATTTTTCATTCTCTTGAACAGTTAAAACAAAAAAAAATATTATTAGTGATCATTTATTTTTTGACTAAATGCAGCAGATGAAAAAATTAATAAAAATTAAAATATTTTATTTGGGAAGCTTAGTTGTTAGCAAGCTTAAATTTTGACATTCTTTCTTTAGCATCAACTTTTGTATTTAAGATTTGTTAATGGAAATTATTGCTGAGATTTGATAGTTTTTTTCTTTACATAACTTTAATAGTCCCTGGAAGTTAAAAAGTTAAATAGTCTGTGTCTCTTCAATTATATACCAAATGAGAGATGTAGATCTGAGATCAATGTATCATCATTTTGGGAACTTCAGATCTACTCTTGTCCGGATCTGAAAACCATTCTGATCTAATGATAAATTTTAAAAAATCTTGATTAGTTAATAAATGTTGGTGTGATTTGGTAGGCAGCTGGAAGGATTGAATTTTTGTTTTACATTAAATTATTGATATTTAAAAAACAATAAAAAGTTTATTAAGGTTTGATTTTGCTTTTGGCAATCTTTTTTATAATTAAATAAATCCGACAAACTTCTATTTTTGTGCAATATCATATTAGAGATGAATGATTTGGTATGTGGTAACAAATATACATATCAGCAAATATTAAAATTTATTATTGACAAGGATTATTATAATCAATGAGCCATTTTCATTGAGGTTAATTTCAATATGTCTTACTTTATATGTACTAAATTCAAGTGCAAATCAAGCTTAAGCTGGAAATGTGCTTTTTTATTTTGAATTAATACTCTATCTGAAAGTAAAATTTGGTAAAGATAAAATATCCTATTTAACTGCAGTAGAAATTTTGTTATATCAGTTAATCAAAGATTGTTTAAAATATTTTTTAAATTCTTATATTTTAATTTTGTCACATGAATTACCTGAAAATTCTATCAAATCACTTATTTGAAAACTGATCTTTTACTTAAACTGAAACATTATCAGTTCAATCACTTTCCTTATAATGTCAACAAACTATCTACAAGAAAGTAATTTATATTTATTAAAATCTATTACATACAGCAAAAAAAATTATGCTGGCTCATTTCTTATTGATAGATATTTGTTTCATTCTTTAAAATAAATTGGATATGTAGGGGTATTAAAATTACTACTACTACTAATAATAAAAGAATGACGTGTGGTTTTACTAACATCATAATTTAACGGGAAAAACGTTTCATTGTTATCGATGGGAAATTGATAAATTAATATTTATTTCCTTAAGGTCATGGAAAATCAAATCCTTTTTTATGATTCTTTCATTCTCCACCACATTCCAACTTATGTGTTCAATTTTATGTTTAAATGTGGGGTGAATTTAAATTTTTATTTTTAAAATTTTCATCATATTAGTATTTATTGACAAATGCTATATTTTATTTTCAATTTATAGAAATTATGTGACATAGTATGCGATTTGCTTCTGGAAGAATCAAATATTCAACCTGTTTTCACTCCAGTTACTGTATGTGGTGACATTCATGGTCAAGTAAGTTGCTCATATAGGATTTATTGTCATTTCATTCATAATAAAGATAAAAATAATGGTATTGTGGTATCTCTGAAGTTCCTATATATTATTTTTTTCAACTTTATTATGCTTCAAGAGTCAATATAGTTTAAGAAAATGTTATTAAAATAGATTGGATAAATGATAATATTTATAATAAACAGAAATCCATATATATATATATATATATATATATTTTGTGTGTGCAATTTGTTTAGTTTAACTAACGAATGTTTTCATATTTTTTAGTTAAATTAGAAACATGAGAAAAAAAAGTCCCTAAGGTAGCTAAATATATATACATTATAAAATATCTTAGTTTATATATAAAAAAAGCATTCTGGTTTGTTGAGATCTAATTTAAAATTTGTTTGCCTTAAGAAAACAAAGGAAAGGTTATTCTAATTTCCCAATGTTCTGTTTTGAAATCTGGGTTTGGGGAGGGTGATATATTTACTTATAGAAAAGAAAACAGTTTCCAAATTTGGTTGCATTTTTTTAGACAAATTACAGTATATTTTCTTATATGTAAGAAATAATTTTTAAAGAAAAAAAAAATTTTTATTAAAGAAACAGATTGAATCACAGTTCTAATTTTTTTTAATAATTAACTAGTTTATTTTGAATTTAAATATTCTTAATGTGGTATGCATTTTAAGGAAAACTAATTTTTTAATAATTGCAAGGAAAAGAAAGTAATTTTTTTATAAACAAAAATAAATTTTATTGCATTTCAGTAGGCAAATTTAAAATTAAAAAAAAAAAAATCGTAACCTGTGAAAGGATGTTCAAAATGCTAGAAAATCTGCAAATTTTGTAGCCCATTAACTTAACTATATTTTCTTGCTAATTCACTATAATTTATTTCTAGGCAATCTTAAAATCAATTGTTTTGTGTTATCATTAGAGTGTGCCATACATATAAATTTAGAATTCCCTTATAATAATTGATTAACTGATAAATAAATTCTGAGAATATTATAATTATGTATCGCAATAATAGCAGATTAAAATTTCATTTATTGAAATATTCAATAAGCACATTAAAATAAAGATCTATAATGGAAGGCATTCACTTCCATGTAGCTTTTTACATTACAGTGATGTATAAAACTATGAATTATGCTACTATCCACTTATGAGTTACTTGATATCATTTCTCTATTGAGGACAAAAAAAGGATTATGCAATTCGTTGTAATTTCTTTCATTATGAAGTTTGTTCATTTTGCAAATGGGAAATTTCCCTCATAAGCAGTAAAAATGGTTATTATGGTTAGGTATTAGTTTTAAAATACAGATAAATTTATTTTATGAAAGGTTGTTATTATTAATGGCATCTTATTACTGACTTTAAGTACTACTAATTTATTTTCAATTAAATTGCATCTTTATTTGGTGTCCAATTTGATGTAGATATGCATACTTCTATTTTTTTAGTTTTATGATTTGGAAGAATTATTCAGGACTGGTGGACAATTGCCTGATACAAATTATATATTTCTTGTAAGTACTGTGGATTTTTACTTTCTCTTTCAAGAAATATATGAAGAGAACACATTTTGTCCATTTAAAAATTCATAAGTTTGATTAATTTTAATGTTTTTGACCATCCTGTATTCAAAATACATTTCGTGGAAGCTCTCTATTTGAATGTGAAGGCTTTGAACCAGAACCATGAACCACTCTATTTGAATGTGAAGGCTTTGAACCAGAACCATGAAATTTATATTTCTCTTTAAATTTTGGTGAAGACTGTCTATTCTACCTTTTCCTATGCATGAAATTTTGTTTACAGATTTATCATTAAAATTGTAAAAGTATATTAAATTTTAATTCAAATCTTTCAAACAGAAACTATTTTTTACTCTATGTATGCAGTTCAGTAGCCAAAATTGTAAGTTTAAGTCAACTTTACATTTTCAATTTCACTTATGAGAAGAAAGTACTCAAAATGCAAACTTACTTTTCTTCATTAAATAATACACCATACTGCTTCAATACACTCAAAACATGAAGAAATGGGACACATGCATTTGTTAATGCTACCTTGTCCTTCATGGATTTGCTTGTACTTTTTTTATATTATTCCTGTTTTACTATTTATTTTAAGGATATAGTGAGTGACAGAAGAACATGATGAATGATGCTATGTTATCAAAGTGTATTTGAAAGTCAAGAAGAGAAAGCTCGCCCATTTATATTATTATAGAAAAATTGTGTCTTGTAGGAGAACATGGCAGCAACATTAATTGATGGTTTTTCAACTAGAGAACACAATAGCAAAACTATTAAATAATCTCAACAACACAAAGTACTCAGAGTGAATCCATTCAAGAATCAATGCCTCAAGAGAGACTTCACTTGATTTTTCTTTTAACTCAATTTAGATTAACAATTTTCTTGCTTTTATAATCTCTTTGAATGGATAATAAAGTTCCTAAAAGGATATCAGATATGTACTCTTAATCAAGTTGTTTCCAAAATCTAATGAGTCATCTTTCTCCTCAAAGACCCAGGGTATAAAGGGGGAGAACATTAAGCTGGTATGCATTCAGTATCTATGAGAATTATTTGTAAAATTCTCTTTCTTATCTTGAAACTAACAAGGAAGGGAAGTAATATTATAAATTCATAATAGCATTTGCTTTTTTATAATTTTTTTTCTGTGGTCTCAGGTTAATTTTAGTTAATGAGATGTTAAGAATAAAAACTTTCATTATTATCAAATTAAAATTCATTTAAAGATTTAGTCTGAAGTATATCAGTATTGAATATTTTCATCTTAATAATGATTTAACAAAATGTTGATTTTTTTTCTATTATATTTTTTAGCTAAATAATCCATAAATTATATTATTTTGTATGTTAGCAGCATAAGCATTTATTAATGAAATTCCTCTAATACATTTGACATATGTATTGATAAAGAGCAAATTTGAGAGTTGTGCATTTCTCTTAAAAGATGAAAAGTAAGAAAGTAGGTGTTTGAATTGTTAATATTGCTGTTATTGCATAAATTTGGAGGAATGTACTTGTAAATTATCAAACCTTATTAATTTTTTTATGAAGTATTTTTTTTTCAATATTTTAGGGTGATTTTGTTGATAGAGGATATTACAGTCTTGAGACTTTCACTCGATTATTAACATTAAAAGCAAAGTAAGTATTTTTTCTTCTTTGTCTTTTTTTCTTGCCCTTTCTTTCTTATTTTTTCTACTTTTTTCCTTTTCTTTTCCTTTTTTTTTTTTGCTTTTGAATTCTTTGTTTATTAAAAAAATCTCTGTATCAAATTAAATATTGTTCTGTTAATCAGCTTAAAACCTTCTTTCCTGTCTTTTTGTGCAATTTTGATAACTTGAAAACAGCGTAATTCAATCTTTAATAATTTAATTATAAAATATTGTGATATATGTTTATACAAGTTTGCCTTAACAATACTTAGGTTAGAAAAAAGAGTTTTCACAATATTGAAAGTTTTTTACAATCTTTCTACATTGAACTCAACTGATCTTGATTTTATTACTTTTGCAGATGGCCTGATAAAATAACATTGTTGCGTGGAAATCATGAAAGTCGACAAATAACTCAAGTTTATGGATTTTATGGTATTGCTCGACTTCTATTTCACTTTTTATTTCCTTTTTTACAAACACATAATATGAGTGACTGCATCTTTAAAGGTTTTCATTCATTTTGTGTGCTAAAAAGGTTTTTATGTTATAACTATTTATCTTGTATGTTATGCAGTTTTAGCTATTCTGGAATTTTAATGAAAAATACATTCGCTGAAATTTCTATATTTATATATTATTATTTTACTTGAAAGCATTAAATTATTTTTCTGTGATACAGCATTGGTTTTTATCACATATATATTTGTAGCTGAGGATTAAAACATCTTTTCAAATGTACTATTAAACTCTCTTAGGAAAAAAAAAGGAAATTGAACGTTAATGGGCAATATTTTTAAATTATTACCTCAACAATTTAACTTTTTTTACTATGTTAATAAATGTATGATATCAATCTTAGGCTGAAAACAAGAATTGAATTTCCTTGGGTTGAACTGGTTCATCCTTTGAGAACAAAGCACACTTTTTCCTGTTACTGTAATTATTTCAATCAGTTATGTGTTTCTAATTAGCTGAAAAACCAAGAAGGAATTTTGACTACAGTTTTAATTAGACTGCTGAGTTTTGTTAGAAGAAATGTAAATGAATCTGGAAGTTTATCACATCATCACAATATTATTCATTAATACATTTAAGTTTTTAAATATATTAATGAATGATAGTACTGAATTCTTATTCCTATTTTTCTCATAAACAGAATTTTTTAAATTCCTCCTATCAAAAATGATCCCCCCCCCAAAAAAAAATGGTGTCTCATCCCACAGGAAAAAAAAAAAAAAAAAAAAAGGAATACTTCTTTTCATGCTTTGAAAACTTGTGAATTTGCAGCACAGCTTCTAATAAATCTTATTTCTAAATTGTACTCGCTTCATCCATATTTTTTTCAGAGGGAAATCTCTGTAACATAACCATCATTTCATTTATTTATTAATCTTAAAAACAAAGTAAGTTTTTAAAAAAAATACAAATAAACAAACGATAGCAATAAATTAAAAAATTAACAAATCATATATATTAATTTTATGAGATAAATGAAATATTTGTGCTGTTTTAAATCTTTTTTCTCTTATAAATGTTTTAAATGGCAGTTTACAGGATTTTTAAATTTGAAATTAATTTGTATACTATTTGGCCTATTAAATATTTTGTATTGCTTGAATGATTACAAAGAAATTAGGAATCCTGTTGCATCTGCTCAACAGGTGGCAGGAGTGAATCTGCTCTCTATTAATCAGTTGTGGGATTGTTTATCTCAAGACAAATAAATGATTGCATTAAAACACAGAATTTTTGTTCTTGGAAGTGAGTTTCAAGGTAATAAAAAATTGCAAAACTTGAAAGCTTCAACATTATTGTTCAAAAATGTATTATCTGAATGAAGAATGCTGTAACTTCTTAGATTACTTGGTGATGTTCATTAAACTTAGTTATTGTCACATTGTTCTATCGAGAATATTTGAATTTGGCCACTGATATATATATCATCTCACTTTTCCAACTTCTGATATACACCTTAAGAAAGTAGAAACAGGTGAACCAGAGGATGACAAACTGAATTAGTAGATGTTAATTTTTGTATTTCACTTTTATCACAGTTTAAAACAGTTGATTCGAAATTATTTACCATTTTGGAAAACTGTGAAGATTTAATATTCTATCAACTTTACTACTAACATCATTTAATCAAAGATGGTTTTATTTTAACCTCCAATTTGTTTGAAATGAAAATTAACTGCAGATTTCTGGTAATTTCAGTCAAATGATATTGATTGAATTTATCTGCTATGCTTTTAAAATCTTTTTTATTTATTGTTATGATTGATTGTCCCTGATTTATTGTTTCTTCTAAGTCCAGAATCGAAATTTGAATTAAATTTGGATAATTCTTTCTTCACTAATATTTGGATCAAATGATCTGAGAAGAGGCCTGACTGGTCCCTTAACAACAAAATTTCTTGCATCATATATAAAGCATTTAGCTAACTGTCAAATTAGTAAGCATTATAAAATGAAGAACATTTTCTGTTTATGATTGCTCAAAATAATGGCTTGCAGTGCTTGTCTATTCTTTAACTAGTAATGATTATGTAGCATTTGCTTGTGTAAAATAAGCTTTGCTATATGAATTTAATAATGCTTTTCTCAAAGCTATTAGTGTAGAAATCTAATCTTGATCTGATGCATAATTCATTGTATCCAGTACAATATTTAAAACAATTTTTAGTAACTGATTATCTACTGAATTAAATGTCAAAATTATCCACCAAAGACGGCAAGGAGTTAAACTAGGCAGAATTTGTTTGACAGTTTTTAAAATATTAGATTTTTTTTTATTTATATATAAATAAATTTGTAGATACATTTATAGATTTTTTTTAGAAGATAAATTATTATGCTGAATATTTATATGAAATATATTTATTTTATATTTAATTCCTCTCTTTCTAGACGAATGTCAAACAAAATATGGAAATGCTAATGCTTGGCGTTATTGTTGTAAAGTGTTTGATCTTCTAACCATTGCTGCAGTAAGTAATTTAATTTATTTTTATATTTTTGTATTCTGATGTAATGAAAATGTTATTACATCAGTTTCCAATTCCTCATAGATTATAGATGATCAAGTGTTATGTGTCCATGGCGGCCTTTCTCCTCTTATACGAACTCTGGATCAAATCAGGACAATCGAAAGAAATCAAGAAATTCCTCACAAAGGAGCATTTTGTGATATCCTTTACTTAAATATGTTGTGTTATTTATCTAAACAATCATTCATCAAATCATATTATAGTTCATTAATAATAAAGACTTATTTAATCATTTGCATCTTTGACAGTAATATTTTAGCACAATTAATGCAATGTTTGTTAGTTGAAATAATAAGTTTAATGGAAAATAACTATCCTATAACTGCATGTAATAGCTTTTAATTGAAGTAAAAAAAAAAAAAAATGTGTTTTAAAAAATTGAACTTTTATTATAAAATTTTTATAAGCCAATGTATTTAAAACATTACCTATTTCTTTCCCATTATTAAAGTTGACCTTGCATTTAAAAATCATATCATTACTCATCAGATTGCATTATAAATTACATATTAGCACATTTTTGTACTAAAGCTTATATTTCATAAATATTGTCCTCAATTTTTAGGAAAGTTAATCAATAAATAAATGTTGTTCAAGTGTTATATGATTGTAGTTTTAAAAGAAATAATATTGGGGATTTATTATTATTGATTCAAGGATACAACAAGGCCAAACCACTCTTCTGAAAAGAAAATTTATATTATTAAAATGGCATCTTGATTTTTTTCTCTGTTTGTTTAAAGATGATATTATAAGTTTTTACAGGGATTCTGTTTTATTGACAATTGTGAATGTTTTTTGTTTTTCTTATCTTATTCCACATCTGGTATGGTCTGATCCTGAAGATGTAGACACATGGTCCGTGAGCCCAAGAGGTGCTGGGTGGCTTTTCGGAGCTAAAGTTACCCATGAGGTAAATGTTAATCACTGTGTAATTTCTTTTACATTTGTCTTATTTAATTTATATTTAATTCATAATTCAATAGAATAAAGAAAATAATTATCAAATGCAACTGCATTTTATAAAAAGAGTAATTAATCTTTGATGTAATAATCGATTGATGAAAGGTTTAGAAGCTGTCATTGATGACACTGTTATGTGTTGTCTTCCATTATTTCTAAATTCTTGAAGATTCTAAAAATCTTTAAAATCTTTAAGCTATATTGGCTTTAGTGATGAGTTTCTCTAAGTTAAATGTAATTTTATATTAAATTTTTATTTTCTTATATTTATGGGATCACTGATAGTCTAGTTATGCCTTTGAGTAAACTGATGGTATTTAAAGAACAAACATTGATATTTATTTTATTTATTTATTCACTGTAATTTGATAAGCAATGAACCTTTAATATTAAATAGGAATTATTTTTTTAAATATAATTATACAAGAATTAGTATAGTTTATTAGTATCCAGTTGTACAATAGCATGTCAATTCTATTGAGAAGATTTCTAATGTGAGCATTAAGTTTAATGCTGAAAGTAATTATATTTGAAAAGCCTGCACAATGTTTCTTTTTGTTAAAAAAAAAAAGTTAATGTGTTTAACATCTTTTTTATTTTTTTCAGTTCATGCACTTAAATGACTTAAAGCTGATTTGTAGAGCACATCAACTTGTTCATGAAGGTAAGTGTGTAATATGAAGCATGTTTCATGTTTTGTATTATGAAAGTATTTTATTTTTAAAAAAAAGATTAAATTACCATAAAAATTGTATTTTCTTTTATTTCAGCAGAAGAATAATTTTATACGTAATACCTCTAAATGTATTCATTTCAAAGAATTTTATAATGTTGCTTTAGTATTGAAAGCATTAAATTTATAAAATTTTGGTATGAATTATTCTTTTAATTAAAAGTTTAATGCATGAATTGCAGCTATAAGTAACATAATTTATTTATCTATTCTGTTTATTGTGCTATGTAATTATTTCCTATAAACTCCATGCAATTTGAAAAAATAAAATAAAAAATAGAAGTAATTAATTATTATTACAAAAATATTTTTTTTGTTAAAACCAAAAATGTTTAAAAAAATATGCATAAGAGTACAGGAATCAAAATCATTTGACATTGAATTCTTATGTGCTTTACATGATAATTTTCATAATTTATTAAGCATTTCAAAAAATTATTCAATAAAAAATTTCTGATTCATCACAATATTTAATTTTTAGTTTTACTTACAAAATGTTTTGAATATATTAATAATAATATTTTATTTTGATCCATAAATACGTTTCAAGGAAATTATGATGTCCTTTGAACCTAAAAATCACGATCTGTGAAATATTCATGGCAATTTAGCTTTTAAATAATGTAAATAAAACACTTTTCTCTCTTCTCCTATTAAATATGTCAGAATTATTAAAATTTTGAAACAATCAGTATTTTCATTATCTTATGCCATTCAGCCTTGTGAAAACTCCAGGTACTAAATAGTACAGTTTATTTTAGAAAGCGGATGGAGTGGTCTAAAATTTCATTTTTTTAAAAAAAAGATAATAATATATAAATTTTTTATAAGATATTAAAACTCCCCCACTTTTAATCACAATAGTGTAAATTAAAAAAGTTTTAATCCTACAGTTTTAAAACTATTAGTATTTTCATTATCTTGTGCAATTCAGCCGTGGGAAAACTCCAAGTACTTAATGGTATAGTGTCTTTGAGAAAATGGATAGAGTGGTCTAAAATTGCACTTAAAAAAAACGATATTAATATTAAAACACATTTTTTTATAAGATAATATTAAATTTTTTTTAACTCCCCCACTTTTAATCACAAAAATATATATATTAGGTTGGTGCGTATGAAATGTCGGATTCTTAAGTGATTGTATAAAACTGCATATCTTTCTTCAAAAGCTGTTTATTCAATCAAAGTATGCTCCATTCGCTTCAATACACTTCTCCCAACGAGATTTTAAAGCGTAGATGCCTGTCTTAAAAAAATTTTGGTCTTTAGAATTAATAAACTCTGATATCGAGTTTTTTAGACTGTCTTCATTTTCATAGTGTTTGCCCCTTAAAAACAGCTCTAAATGCTTGAAAAAATGAAAATCGGTCTGCGAGAGATCCGGTGAATAGGGTGGATGCTGCAAAACTTCATATTCCAGTTCGTTCCAGCTTATTTCGCTCTGTCAGTGCGTGCGGTACCCACTTGTCCATCTTCTTAACCTTGCCAATCTCAGAAAGGTGTCTCAATATCGTTGTATGGTCAACTTTCATCCTGATAGCAAGTTCCCTCGTGGATACGGCTGGATCCGCTTCCACTAGAGCCTTCAGGTCATCATTCTTCACAGACGTTTTGGGTCTTCCGCGCGGCTCATTTTGCAGTGAAAAATCGCCGAAATTTTTCGAACCAACGCTGCACTTTCCGATCGTTAACCGTATTCTCCCCAAACGCTTGGTTTATGTTGCGTGCAGCTTTTGCAGCACTATTACCAAGTTTGTACTCATATAAGAAAATGACGCGAATGTCGGCAGAATTCATATCGGCAGTAAACTCAAAAGAAATAACAAAAGGGAAGACCTTCGAGAAAACCTGTTTTGCTGAAATGAGTCTCTGGCAATGGACAATACGACTATGAATGAGGTTATGCCAAAGACAAAAGTATAACGAAAACAGGGAGACAAACGTCCGCACGTAAAGAGAATCCGACATTTCATACGCACCAACCTAATATTACCAGTTAAGTCTAGGAAATTTGGTTATTTTTAATTTTCTTTAAATTGTATCAATATAACTTCATGCCATTGCTTCCACCAAGTAATCAGTTTTTAAAGCCGTGTTATTTTAAATGCTTCTTACGTATGTTTCATTTACTGCCTTTCTAATGAATACCAGGTTCCATGACATCGTGCGACTGAAAATGTAAAAATCTGGCTCGTCTGTGTTCTAAAATTTTGGATATTGAAATTTCCACTTTTAAATCTTGTTAACGACACAGATGTTGAATAGAAACCTTCTGTTTTAAACAATAAGAATTAAAGTCGAATGATCAGATAAACAATGAAAACAGCGTGAAACTCAGGACAGCAATGTAATAAGTTTTTGATAAGTAGGCTTATAAATAAATAAATAGATGCCAAAATTCAACAAAAATTCTGACGATTATTAAATTGTTATTGTTAAAAAATAAAAATATATTTTTTAAATTTTGAAACAGTAATATTGAAAGTTATTGTGATAAAGCAATGAAATTTTACATGATTTTTATTATTTAAAATTTTAGGAAAAGATCATTCCTAGGTGCACATTCCTAACTACAAAGTTTTGTCGAATTCGGTAGCTATAAGTCAAACACATATATATTAGAGCATGAACATGTGCATATATTTATTTTTATTACTACAATAGAGTAACAAATTTATCTGTACTAGTGGCATACCATCACGGATGATGCGTTGTTTTCTGGGTAATCATTATTCATCATGAAATGAATTCCTTTCTTTTTACTGTCTTTTCAGGTTACAAGTACATGTTTGATGAGAAGCTGGTTACCGTTTGGTCTGCCCCAAATTATTGCTACAGATGTGGCAACATTGCAGCAGTGCTGGCATTCACAGATGTCGATACACGCAAACCAAAACTTTTTAGCGCAGTGCCTGATTCAGAACGGGTCATTCCAGCTAGAATTACAACTCCATATTTTTTGTAACGAATGTTATAAGTTATTTTTAAATATGTTTCCATGTTGCGAAAGAAAATTAAAACTGTATATAGTATAAATACATATATAAATGAAAATAAATTTTTTTTTTGTTAAAAAAGTGTTGTGAGTAGTTGAAATTCTTTTTTTTTTTATTTGAAGCATTTCATTAGAACATACTTTTTCTTCTTAAATTAAATCTCACAATGAGTAATATTCTTGCAGAAACATTTTACTTTTCAGATAGTACCTATTTTTACAGTATGTAAAGGTATTTGGAAAACAATATAATACAAAATTCAACAATTATATGAAGAAAAAAAATGACAATGGGTAAAAGTGACCCTTTTTTAAATCTGTTTGTGTGTCTTTCATAGCAAGATTTCCAAAGACATTTTAAACATGCAAGTTTAAGAAGTAGTATAAATTCTGTATATATTTCTCTTGATAAATTAATATATTGTCACGAAGATCTAAATAGACTTTCCGTCGGCTTCAAACTAACTAACAAGTATATTAAAGGAAAGTAGCGACTTGCAACTTTACAAGGTTGAGAAGTTGCCCATGACTAGAGGGTGTCAGTTTTTATACAAATCTGTTCGTGTGACTTTCATAGCAATACTTCCAAAGGCATTTTAAACTTGCAAGTTTAAGAAGTAGTATAAATTCTGTATATATTTCTCTTGATAAATCAATATATTGTCACAAAGATCTAAATAGACACACCGTCGGCTTCAAACTAACTAACAAGTATATTGAAGGAAAGTAGCGACTTGCAATTTTACAAGGTTGAGAAGTTGCCCACGACTAGTGGGTGTCAGTTTTTATACAAGAACAGAATATACGAGAAACAACTAATTTGCATTACAAAGAAAGGTCTAGAATGTTAGGCTCGTTGCGCACGCAGAGTTTTTTTTTCTTCTGTCAGTATTTTGCCGAGACCACTTCCAGAAATCAAATGCTTACACACACGGCGTTTAAATTCCGACTCCGTCGTCAGAGTCAGCATCATTTCATCAACAGATAAAGTTATTTTAACCGTGTTATTTAAACTATGGACTGCTTAAGGGTAATTTGAAATGAATCGAGTACAAATTCTATCCGTATTATTATCTTGTCTTCGAATGAAGAGGAAAAGGGGGAAATATTTCGATGTATTCAATGAATGGGAAAAAAGGATTTGGGATCTTGCATCTGATTCTCCGAAAGCGTTAGTGACAGCGGGCGTCTGCACAGAGTCCGATTAAAAGAGGATGGACCGAATCTTTATTTGTCCGCCATGTGTCTAAGCTCTAGTACAATTCAATACACTACGGTTGTTATGTCGGCATCGGTGAAATAAGGGATCAGAAAAAAGCGCTGTATGTGCAAACAGCCTTAGAGAACATAAGGAAACAAACTAAAAATCCGCACTTCGGATATAACAGCCATGGCGAGCATCGAACCCGCAAACTCTGGGTTTGTGTCACGTGTTTTGACCATTCGGCCGCTGGACCCGTGGTAAGCTTTCTTTATGTGGCAATATTTTTAAAATGCATAACCGCTAGAAAAATGGATGATGTTTGAACATACATATCGGAATCAGTTGAATACGAACGTTCATCGAAAAATTCTTCTGTGTATCAGTAAAATCACTTTTTACTTCATTTAAAATTTTCTGGAGCACCGCTTCGTAATACTGTAAGCAAATTGGATGATATTTCGAGAGCCATCTGCTAAGCCTTGTTTATTATTGGGACACTAACGCGGAGGTGCGGTCTTAGAGACCACGCTCAAAGAAATAACTGAATTATTTTTTAAAGCATCTTATGAAATTGGTTGAAAAAGTGTGCACATGTATTGAAGTTCATGAAGGTGTCCCGGTTCGGGCATGGTTGTTCGTCCACTGCTCTATTTGTGAGGTGTGTGAATGTGCCCTCCTGTACAAAAGGGTTGTGCAAGCGAATGAGTGATGCGTGAGTGACAACGTCATACTTTTGACCCTAGTTGGCACCACTAAAACAACGAGACGATACCCTATCGGATTAAACGATCTTCGTAACATAGGGTTTGTCCAATGACAAATACCCTAAGAAACAATAGCAGCGCTATGTAAGTTATATTCACATTGCTGCGAATCTCCAATATTTGTTTTCAGTAATGTTAGTATTGTCCATGAAAAGATGTTGTGACATCTTAATAAGCCAGTAACAGCCGCTAGACATCAGCGTTCGCTTTTGTCGAATGGATAAGTTACTGGACTTCAAACCCAAACATCGCAGGTTCGATCCTTGGTGAAATTCAACCTTCACATTGGCATAATTCCGCCAATACCATCGCCAGAAAGAGATATTTAGTGATGTATTTGATGAATGGATGTGATGTCAAATGACCATTCATTTTGGCGACTACTTGACGACAAAAATGGTGATTCTGGAGAATACAAGAATGATATTTATATTAGAGCGCTAGTCTGAGAGATTCTTCTAGAAAACATTATATAAGGAGTGGCATTTATAAGAACTCTCGCTTTGAAGTATCTATTACGGAATAAACTTTCAAACAACTCTCTGATCTCTATTGCTATTTTTTTTCGTGTGGTTGCTCTGTGAGTTTCTACAAGTGCTTTTCTTTCTGTACCCATTGGCTGGGTTTTTGCTACTCTTGCTTCATGTTTTCGTCAGGATTAAGACATAGTATTTCATTACCGAGCATGACAGACATCTTTCAACATAAACTCACTGATCGATTTTCCTAAAATATAATGTTTATTGAAAATATATGTGCTATATAAATATTTAAAAAAAAAAAACATATTTTGATCCATCTAAAAAGTTGTTTTAATTCACGAAAATTTTCTAAAACGTAAAAGATAAGTCTCATAAAAATTAATCATAAGTTTATTTATTAAAAATTTCTATGCTATACAAAGCAATTTTGTGGATATTTTGTCTAGACCCTTTGTGTTGTTTTACATGAAATGTGGAAGAAAATGTTCAAAAGAACTTTCCAGGAGTTAGTTGCTTTCTCCCAAGATCTTTCCACAGATTTGAAAAATATTAACCGCGTATTTTATTACATGAAATATCCGTATATTGTTTAAAATGAAATATGGTAAAAAACGTTCAAAAGAATTTCCCTGGAAGTTGTAGCTTTCTCTCAACATCTTCTTAAACATTTGAAAAATATTGACTGGATATAATAAAAGCTGGAAAACCATCAACAAAAAGATCACGGAACAAATACCTCATCTCATTTTTCGTATTATTTTGCCCTTATCGTCGACCGACAGCAACCCGTGCAGTCGGAAAATCTCTTCCTGCTGCTCTTTGATCAGAGCAAGGCGCTGCTCAATCTGCTTGTCCTCCTCCTCTTTCAAACTGCTCAGCGTCTCGGCCACCTGTAAGAGCCGTCGTTGCGTCTCGGCAGGATTTTTGCCGAATTCTTCCACCTTCAGTCCCAAACCTTCCTCCAGACAACGGATCCGGTTCCGCTTCGATCGAATGTCTGCTCGCAACGCTTCGGCGAAAGAACTCCAATCCGAATTTTCCTGTTAAAATTGTTAAGATGTTGTTATAAAGTGAGTACAGTAAAAGCTCTTTATTCGAGGGGTATATGTTCCATGAATATGCCGCGAATACAGAAACCGTGAATTTATATGGGATTATAAGGGATACGTTCCTAGGTGACAAAATCAAAAAAACCAAATATACAATAAGTTATTATTTCCTGTCTATTCCTGTTATGTCCTGTTTTGAAGCAACACTAGGGCTATTTTGGGATGGACCTCGTCATTTTGAACCACCGTCAGATGACGAGGACGACACCTGAACTGGTACCCCCTCTCCACACCAGCGGGAGGACGTTTGGCCCACACGGATTTAACGCGTTCCAGAACCACTTACTTACACCGTGGTTCTTCGGTGAAATCGGGCCTCGAACCTGCGATCCTCCGGTTCCGAAACCGAGACCTAACCGCCAGGTCACCTCGGCCTCGAGTATTTGTGTGACTCTACACATAAACCGAAGAATCATTTTGGCATTTTCTGTCATTATCGAAACCTCAAAATAAATAATGTTTTGTTGAAATATTAGTTTTAATTATACAATGTGCCTGTAGATGGCGCCATGAGAGATTCTGTAGGCTACTGACCTACCGTCACGAGAAAAAATCTAGTAACCCTAAATGTAAGGGTCAGTTGGCTTGGAAATGAGATATTCCATTACATTTTGGGGGTGAAGGAAAGGGATGTGTTTTATTTGGCGCCAAAAGAACCGATTAGGAACTGGATATCTGCATTCACACGAATTTCTTGCCTAATGAAGAGCGTTTAGTTAGTCAAATATGGTGGTCTGTTTTAATGCCTACTTCCCTCCTTACTTAGACTCGTCTAGTTACGGCAACACCGTTTAGGGTTTTTCTCGCGACGGTAGGTCATTATATATACATGTGCTCAGAAATGAAACTCTTCTCCTTTCTGCTGTTTACAGCTAAACAGGTATGTGACTAATTCATTTGTGTCTTGATTCTTGCCTCGCTGGGCGTCTTGGGTTCGAGTCCCGGTTCGGGCATGGCTGTTCCTCCTTTTTTTCTCTACCCGTTAGATGTTTGAATGTACCTTCCTGTAAAAAGGGGTTGTGCAAGCGAATGAGCAATGTGTGAGTGGCAAAGTCGTACTCTTGGTCCTTGTTGGCGCCACTAGAAACAAGAGAAGCACCCTATTGACTTAAATCGCTGTCTTCTTAGCAGCGGGTTTCTCCACTATTAAGTGCCATAAGAAACAGCAACCATTCTTTATACCAAGGTCTTAAATTATTATTGGTTTTATTATCATTCAAATGTCATTGAAAATTATTTTAATTTCGAATTATTTGGCTTCTGATAATTTATGTATTTTACTTAGGCAGAAATTAGGGCATTTAATCCAGCTCAATATGATCTACGAATGGTTCGTGTACTAATACCCTAAAAATGAAATAAAAAAATTTTAGAACTGAATATGCTTAGTTTAAACTAACATAATTTTACAAAAAGGAAAAGCAAAAAAAAAAACATTTTTATAGATTCTTATAGGGGAAGTTTAGAAACCTGTAAAAGAGCTATTAGAGCGATATATTTGGTGCATGTTACAAAACTTCAATGAGCCTCTCCATTTGGAGTAAATGCTCAAAAGTTACAAGTGCATCGATCAGATAGAATAACAGAAATAGCAAGAAAAATAACAGAAATAGCAAACAGAATAATAGAAATAGGAATCAGAAGAGCAGAAAGATACATTTAATTAATTTTATTATGTGCATTAATTTTTTTAAGAGTATTATGGAGAGATTTATGAAATTTGAATCTTTTGTTAGTTTTTCTTTTATATATCTTCAATATACAAATATAATATTTTGTTTCCTAAATTTTCGCATTTTTTAACTTCAAACAATTGATAATAACTTGAATCACATCTTGTAAGAGTTACAGGCAAATTGGATAGAATTTATATTAGGATTTAAATGAATAAAAACTTAAAATGTATTTTTTTTCCATCTTCTTTTTTTGCTTAGATACTACATTTCGAAAACCTAAGGCTTTCTTGAAAATGGAGGCGAAGGTGTGAAATTTTTTATTAATGTTCAGAAATGCATCAGTTATAAAACTTAGTATGGAATCAGCTCAGTCAACCACAACAAACCCTGTCGATACTGCTACGTTCAGCGGTGGTGAGGTGTGGAATCAGCTTTAAGGTGATTAGTAATTTAAAAAAAAAAAAAACGTCCAGTCAAAATTTCTGCATTTTTCAGATTTTTTTAATGTTTTTTACAAATAAATAGATAAATAAATAAATAAATATTGTTGTCAGGAAAACATTCCATACCAAGTTTTATTTAGTATATTAATAGATACTTATTTAAATTTTTGGAGAAAAATTTTCACCTTTAAAAAGCTATAGGGTTTTTTAAAATGTTCACATTTTTTGAAAAAAAAATTTAAAATAAAAAACATTAAATTAAATAAAAAAATTTTTAGGAAGAGTTATAAAATACTATTTTACATAAAACAAAAGTAAAATTAAATTTTAAACATTAATATTTAAAGAAAAAAAATGAGATACTGTGTCGGGTTACCTTCAAAATCAATTTTTTGCAGTTATGCTAAAATGATTCTTAATGGAACTTTATAAAAGAGAATTCTTATCGACTTTATAAACCAAAAAATACTATAAAAAATGCTAATTTTTACACTGAATCACATAGTCGTGTATATATACATGCATATTGCCAGAAGACTTAGAAAGATTGCTCATTTTTATACCGAATTATATAGTCGTCTATGTACGCATGAATATAGTCAGAAGGCTTAGAAAGACTGCTAATTTTTACGCTGGATCATAAAGTCATCCATGTACGCATGCATATTGAGAGAAGGCTTTTACCTTGGCGAGTTTTATGAAGTTCTCTCTGAAAGTGGCTTTGATCTGAGACGTCCTGCTTCTCACCACATTGATGAGGTTTTCGTAGTGGTCCCTCTGCTTGCAGAAGCGGACATAGGGGTCGGTGTCTGCAAAAAACATAGACTCTTCCTGGAATGGCAAAAGTAAAGACAGAAATTTAGAATCCTTCATTTCACAGATGTAGATATTTTGTTTAGACTAATATAGATATATTGTTTATCTTGTTAAAAAAGATTTTTTTATCATTTACTAAAAAAATAATTTATTAGAATTATAGTTTCATTTTTATTGCTCTAAAATTTTTGACTTTTTAATGCCACATGCTGTAACTTTTTGTTAACAATAAGTCGCCAAATGTGACTTCCTTCTATATCATTTTATAATAACTCTAAAAGGAAATCAGGTGCCTCAAAAGTGATAAATCGCCAATAATTTAAGAAATTGTGCTAATATTTAAATTAACACGTTCACTGCCACTACCCTCGCTGATATCAGGACCATCTATCTATTGAGATGACCCCTTCTTGGCTGTCTTTCAACTGTAGAAGAGAAGGTGTCTTCTAATAACACAGATGGTTTGGTACAGTTACATATTATTTGCAACGCACAGGCGCGTCAGTGGCAGCGAATGTGTTAATCTATGTTAAAAACATTAATATTAAGATAACTAAGACGTAAAATTTTATTTCTAAGAAAACCTTTCCTCTTTTTACTTTTTAGAAAAATAGGGTACAAATTGGTAAACAAATTATTCGCTAGAAACTTAGAGATAGATGAGTTCCAGGTCTCCCATAATGACGATTAGGTTCAATACATTGACCCAGGTCCACCACAAGCGATAGATGATTCTAAAAATAACACCAGTTAGAGTTACTGGTGACGAAAGAAGCAATTAATTCGAGTATTAGAAAAGCAGCAATGTTTGAAATTCAAATGGCGAGATGATCTGCTGCATCTTGGTAACGAGATGACAAATATTGATGTTAGATTTTAGTGACATCTGTCAGAGATTGATCACCCTTTAGGCTGAAGTCATATCACTGACCTCCGACCCGCCTCTAAGGCACACGGATTAACTCCTTAACGGTCGCATAATTTTGAAGAAAATGGTCATAAAAGTGCCTATTTTTTTTATTCAGGAAAATTATATAAAACTGAGTGTATGTACAATATTTGCATTGTTTTAATTTTTTAGTTCATTTTTAGCTTTAAATTAAAAAAAAAAACAATCAGAAAAGCCAGCATTTAGGGTTATTATGACTGAATGTTAGCTTTCCAACAAAGAGAATAAATAAAAAGTATGTTTTAAGAACCCAAATATAATTTTATTGCATTTACATATAATGTAAATAAATACTAGCCATTTTTTCTTGTGTGATAAATTTCAAAGCATGAGAAGCATAGGCCAACATCACAATCAGGACAATAGTACAGAGTTTTCTTTCCGCTGACATCTAGTTTAAAAATAAATTAACTATCTCTAAAAACATTGCAAATAGTCTCGGGCAGCCATCTGATGTATATATTGAGAAATAAAAATGATTCTGGGCATAAGAAATAGATTGTTTTAAGAGTTTTGGCACATTACTTTTGAATACGCCAGCCCGGGAATGTCACGAGTGCGAGAAATAGAGGTAGAAATTTCACCCCGTCATTTTCACGGGAGGGAGAAGGAAGGGGTTAACCACGCAAAGACTGAGTGACCGCACCACCGCTACAGCAACATTGGCGGGAACTGTGGATGAGTACTAATGACCATCACTGGCCATGGTACAACTCTCCCCGAAAGAAGTACGTCCCGTCATCGATGGGAGGTCCAGAACCCCCACCTTTTATTGTACCCACCGAGTTGGCGAGATCCAACCACCATACCGAAAGCATATCATCCTCATTTCGAGGTGCACCCCCGGGGATCCCCTTTGGGGTGAGGACCAAACTGTTTGGAACAAATAAAAGTGCATTCCCCTAGAAGCACACAAATATTGTACAATATTGTATGACATTGATCAATATTCACAATATTATTTAATATCATATAATATCGCACAATATTGTACAACCTGGGTTATAGAGAATGATGAGAGTAGGTGAACTGAATAAATGGTCTCCAACTCTTTTGAACTCACTGTTTTGGTGACATCTTAATAAGCCAGTAACAGCCGCTATACATTAGCTTTCGCCTTTGTCGAATAGATAAGTGACTGGACTTCAAGCATCGGAGGTTCAATCCTTGGCGGAATTCAAACCTACACGTTGGCGCGATTCCGGCAATCCCATCGCCAATTCCGGCAATCCCATCGAACTTGCGATGTTCGGGTTTGGCGTCCAGTAACTTATCCATTCGACAAAAGTGTACGCTGATGTCTAGCGGCTATCACTGGCTTATTAAGATGTCAACACAATATTCCCTTTCTAGTGAGTCGATAGAGACGAACGATTTTTATAGCGCCAAGCGTTATGGCGAGTGAAGAGTTGCAGCTGCGTCAAGTGAGTCTGACGACTTTGTGTTGGTTGCGTTTGCTGCGAGTAGATGGCGCCACGACGACTGTTTGGAGGTTCATAGCCCGAGGTCGCCAATTTGGCTATAGAGTCTGGCTGGAATCCTGCCAGTGTGTAGGTGGAATCCCCCGCCAAGGATCGAACCTGCGATGTTTGGATTTGAAGTCTAGTAACTTATCCATTCGACAAAAGCGAACGCTGATGTCTAGGCTGTAATTAGCTTATTAAGAAGTAACCACAGTTTAGTTAGTGTGACGTGAGTTAGTTTTGAGAAATCCCCAGCTTATTCCCACTGTTAGTACAAACATTTTTTTTCTTCAAAAAAAGAAAGCCTTAACGAATCGCTTTGTGGTGTCACCTTGGCAGCTGTCTTGGCCACTCTCTTCTCGTAGAGCCTGAGCATGGCCCACCTGAGGGCCGTGGCGTTCGGACACTCGGAGGTGCAGCTCACGAACTCCATCCGGTACCTCTCCAAGAGCAGCTCGGCGGCCACCAGCTAGGAAGCAATCAGATCAGTCATCTCATTCATTTATTCATGTGACAGACCTAATTTATTTTTCATATCTAAGTTATGCAATGAATTTATTTATTCATGTTATATTATGACAAGTCTTATTTATTTTTCAGATCTAAATTATGCAATGGATTTATTTATTCATATTATATCATGACAGATCTAGTTTATGTTTCAGATCTAAATTATGCAATTAATTTATTTATTCATATTATATCATGACAGATCTAATTTATTTCTGTCATGATATAATATGAATGAAATCCTCTAAAAAGTTTGGAAACATTTATTATGAATTTTATTACTGTCCTGATATAAAATTTTACTTCATGGCTGCTCAATGCTGTATGTTAGTGCTCAGAAGTTACCAAATTGTTAAGAATGAGAACTCGGAATAACGGTATATTAAAAATTTAACTAAAAATTGATACATAACTATTCGTACTGAGCTTAAACTCTTTTTATCATCGATTCATTTTCATATTAAATTTTTAATTCCTTTTTTGTCACGGCACAATTTTACCTACAGAAATGGAATCACGAAATGTTTTCAACATAGAAATGTAAGTTCAGAAGAAAAGCTTTAGATAACTGGAAAACCTCGAAAATTTGACTATAGTAAGTCATATTTAACGTGTCTCATTATAGATTTAAATATAATATTTTGCAAGATTTGAACCAGATAATGTAAGATATGAACCAATGAACCAGATAATGCAAGATTTGAACTAATGAACCAGATAACGCTTGAAAGCTGAGTAGTAAATCTTATGTAGCTTCAGATAGAATCGGATGGATAAACTGCCAAGAAATATCAGCATATAGTCCCATAAGCGCTACCAACAACATCAGGATCTTAAACATTATAGTCACAGCCAAAATGCATCTTTTCTGGAAGAAAGAGGAATTTTCTTAAGATATATTATTATCTTAAGAAATTATTAAATTGTTAAAAAAATTATTAAATTAAATTATTGTCTTACATTAAGATATATGATGGAGATTTTGACATTATGACTCCCAATAATGCACAGATTTTATTTCTTTTAAATTCTCAATAAATGATCTGATAAGTACTCATTGTTTTTAATATGGAATGGAAGAGAAATATTAATTATTACAAAGTTATTCTTGCAAGAAGTTAACTAGAAATATTTGCCAGTGCATTTATTTTTGTAAGTAAAAAATGTTATAGACATGTGGATCTACATTCCCTTGTAAATATTTGCAATGTATTTGGACAGCTTACCTGGAAGATACTGGCTTATACAGAATATCCACGTAACTCTTTCTATCCCATATTAACTTAAGAACGGAGACAACTATTGCCATAAAACGTGGTATCAAGATAAAGTAGAGTTATTATGCTCTGTTGTGCGTGTCGTGGCTTATCCCACCTTGTTGACAGTAACATCAAATGAGACCGAACCCCTTCAAACAATGTAGCACTGCCTCAGGACTCTAGAATAGCTGGTCTTTATTGAAACCGATGCAGGCCAAAATGTGGGCAGGAGCAGCTTGAGTCGCATTGCATTTTAGACAATTGGGATAAACTATGTGGCCTGTCACATGACCTTGCATGAGTGTGTCCACTTTGAAATCTAGCAAGAGTTGTTTGATCGCGCCTGTTGCCAACCCCAACTAAAACTGCACCAGGGCAACTTTCCGCATACCATTCATGCATGGGGGCCCTCCTCCAAGAATAACAGATATCATGCCGGACCTGGGTGGTTATTTCTGAAAAAGTAAAGCAGCCACCATGAGCAGTATTCTTATGGCTGCCCTCTCTGAAAAGGCCATCGGCCGTTTCATTTCAGTGCACATTTTCAAGCGATGGAACCCACTGAAAGGCGAACCTAACATTGACAATCAGGTGATTCCTAAGTTGGACGATGCTCCTTGTCGTGTGGTCCATATGCCTCCACGATTCAGATAAATGCTGAATGGAACTTCGGCTGTCACTCAGAATCCAAATGTCACTGTCAGTTATGCAAATTTTCAAAACTTCAATAGCTATTAGTTCTGCACGAAGCACTGAACACGATGTTCCTAGTCGTGCGGTACCCATTCCTCTACCATTCAGATAAAATTATTATGCTTTAAATCGTCTTAGTTGTTTTCTGTTATCCATCTTTAAATTAAGTTATTAAGATTAAGGCTAAGAGAAAATTTTCTTCCTTCTCTTGCTTTGTCTTCAGATGAAGGTAAAGCTAGGGTTATTTTCTTATTTTCCTTCTGTTATTCATCTTAAGGTTAAGGTTATAAGATTGAGGTTAAGGCTGAGATAAGATTATTTGCATACTTTTTTTTTCTGTTACCTGTCTTAAGATTAAATTAAGATGAGGTTATTATCTTATTTTACTTGTGTAATTCATCTTCAGATTAAAGCTATTAAGGATAAGATTAAGGTTATTTTCTTCCTTTTCCGGTGTTATTCATCGTGCTAAGGTTAAAATAAGGTTATTTTCTAACTTTTCTTTTATTATTAATCTTACGATTAAGGTTAAGATTAAAATAAAGTTATTTTCTTCCTTTCTTGTGTTATCCATCTTACAATTAAGTTATTAAGATTAAGTTTCAGATAAAATTATTTTTTCCCTTTTCTTGAATTGTCTAGGATGAAGGTTAAGATTAAGATAATGTTATTTCCTTCTCTTTATTGAGTTACCCGACTTAAGATGAAGGTTGAGACCAGCTTATTTCCTTACTTGTCTCGTGTTATCCATGACGCCGTTTTCCGTTGCTTTCAAGCGCTCATTCAGCACAGTCTCTTCTCTCCTTTTCACTCTCAGCAAGTCACAAAGTTTCTTGTGAGATTCTTTGCACTAAGGAAAAAAATTACCACGGCTCACTCAGTGTGTTACAAACTATTTTACAAAACAAAATTTGCCCAACTGAATACTTGCGCAAGTTATAAAATATGTTGCTACGCACATTGCGAATGACGCATATATTGTATACTATCAGTGAACACACAGCGTTGTCCGTGGCACAGCATGTAAAGGCCTTTTTATACGGCGCAATATCATCCGCACTTTTCGTCAGCAAACGGCAACGAAAGGGACGTCACTATCAAAGTTTCACAAGGTTGGTTGAATTTCCTTTGCGGACAACATTTCCGTCACTATCGTCTGTATTTTCGAGCCGATTTAAAAAAATTGTCGATTACGGAAAATTTGCTTGACCGGTTCAGAGGGGAGAAACGGAAAACTGCTGACGGTAAGTGCAGATGATATTTCGTCGTGTGATAAGGCCTTAAGAGGAAAAAATTAGCTTTAGCTTTAAATATAGTCCCTCATTTTTTCTCTGATATTCTCTAATTGAACGTTTGTTTCTTCTACATTATCATTATTGTGTAATAAACGTAGCGTTTTGGCATTTAATGTGCTCCGGTCAAGATGGCATTTCATTTTGGGAGGGTGGCATAATGATTTTTAAAACTATTTAAAATTAGACGTTAGCAAAGAAATGTATTGCATGAGCATACCACAGCTCTTGCTATTTGAGCATGCACCGTTTGATATTTTTCCCCATATGCTGATAAGTGCAAAACACAGATACTGCTGTTTGACGCATCTGCAAATCGTAGTAGGAAAGTCCTTTTTTTATTTTGATAAGTCTTCAATATACTAATGGGCCGTAGTGGCCTGGTGGTAAGGTCTCGTCTTTGGAACTGGAAGGTTTCAGGTTCGAGACCCGATTCCACCGAAGATCCGTCGTGTAAGGGGGCTTCTTGCACGTTAAATCTGTCAGGCCATATGTTCTCCCACTGGTGTGGTGTAGTGTGCAGAGAGGGGGGGAGGTGCCAGCTCAGGTGTCCTTATCGCCATCTGACAGTGGTTCAACATTACGAGGTCTGTCCCAAAATATCCTTAATGATGCTTTACAATGGGTTGTTAATATAACTATACTAAACTTCAATACACTAAAACATTCCCCAATAAATGCTCTACAAAATAGTACAAATATCTTCAATATCACTTAAATATTTTTCAAATTATTCTTTTTCAAACATACAGATGTTTTCAGGATACTTCATTTTATATACTATGCATAGACCTAACGAAATAAAAACAAAAATTATAATCGTTATACGGAGTCAATAATTGGTGAAAACACGCAATTGAATGATTTCATGGACGAGTTTGAATTCTATTAAAAAATAGTTGTGGCATATAATCTATCAAACTGATTTAAAATAGTCTACAAAAATGGAATTGACGTCATGAACCAAGTAATTTTTTTATCTTAACATACAAAACTCTGGTTATAAAGTAATTGTTTTAGAAAATATGGACACCAATTTTCGTAATCAAGTCATAATTATACTCCATCTGACAACAGTTATGTCTATTTTTGCTCTCGATGAAACTTTCCGTTTGAAAACTGTTTCAACATTTCTTTTATATTTATTTTCAGCTGATTGAATGTACTTTTGAGCACTAGGCGAATCAACTGCAGAACTATTAAACGCGTGTGAAGTTTTTTTGAACAGAAAAAAAAATTGAATTTTTTAATTTTCCCCGAAAAAAAATTGCATTCCATGAAAATAACAGCTGTGTTGTTATATTTCAATTTTTTTAAATATTCACCAGCTGTCAAAGTAGCGTAAGTAATAATAAAGCAATACAGGTAAAAGCAAGTCATCCTTTTAAAAGCAAAATTGCTTTCAAAGAAGCATACATAACAACAATAATGCAATACTGTTAAAGTCATATCGCTGACCTCCTAATCGCCACTAAGGCACACGGATTCACCACGCAAGACTTAATGACCAGACCGTCGCAACAGCAACACTGCCGGGAATTGGGGTTGAGTCCTAACGGCCATCACCGGCCACTCTACAACCCTCCAACCCTCCCCGTAAGTAGTACGTCCCATCATCGATGGGAGGGCCAATGCCCCCACCTATTATTGTATCCACCGGGTTGGCGAGATCCCACCACCATGCCGGAAGCATCTCATTCTCATTTCGAGTATATATATATATATATTGTTAGTTTTATAATAAACTAAAATTTATTTTGTTCATTTATTTAGCTTTATCTGTATTTTAGTAGTAGCTGCATTTGCGATCACTAAATACA
The DNA here is from genome assembly GCA_026543055.1 of Argiope trifasciata. Lineage (NCBI taxonomy): Eukaryota > Metazoa > Arthropoda > Arachnida > Araneae > Araneidae > Argiope > Argiope trifasciata. Next base: position 402,014 of record JAPMOQ010011592.1, read on the forward strand.
ATGATAGGTTTTTAATTTTTGAATTTTAAACTTGTTCGAATCCGAAATAATTTTAGTTTCGATTCCAATTTTTAGTTTCCTTTCCGTAATTAGTTTCGTTTTCTTAATTATATTAATTTAGATTTCTTTCATAAATAGGTTTTATTTGATTTAGCTTTTATTTTTGTTTACTTTTTTTTGTTTAATTCCGAATGAAATTTTAGTTTTGATTCCATCATAACTAGTTTCAGTTAAATTTTTGTTGACTCTGAAAACGGGTTTTAATTATTAAATGCTTTTATGGTTGTTTACTTTTATATATATAAAAAGACCTCATACCTTTTGCAGCTGGTTTTTTATCTCCTGTAGTTTGGCGCTCTTTCGTCGAATCTCTTCCTCGCATTCTTCGATTTTCTGATTCCCTTCCGTTGACAGCTCCGTGGCCGCCACTTCCAGGTGGCTGCTGAACTCGCTCTGGAAAACAGATCGAGTTCATATTAGTTGGAAGCATAAAGCACGCATCTTATAATAAATATTTCCATCTTGTTGCCTGGTTTCAAAGATGTTATTGTTGAAATGAATGGACTAAAGAATTCATGCTAATACTTACAGCAAACGAACTGATATTAGCATGCAGCTTTTTTAAAGATATTTATACCAAAAAATAAAAAGAAAAGAAAAAAAAAAGAAAAGAAAAAAGAAAGTAAGAAAAGAAAAAAAAAGAAAAAAGAAAGTAAGAAAAAAAAGAAAATAAGTAAAGAAAGAAAGAAAAAGAAAACTGAATGAATTTTCAGCTTATATTTTTCTAGAAATGAACAATTTTTTTCTTTTTTCTTTCTGAGAAATGTTTATTTTAATCCTTAAATTGGGGGGGGGGTTGCGATCTGTGAGACCACTAACGATGGATTTTCGATCACCCCTATTCTATTTTTAGCTCAAATGAATGGATTGACCCTGTAACTTCTTATTTTGCATCCTTCATTACACGTGCACTTTTTCAACCGGTTTCAACGGATGCTTTTAAAAATAATTCAGTTACTTCTTTGAGAGCGGTTTCTAAGACCGCACCTTTTCGTTAGTGTTCCAATGATAAACAAGGTTTAGGAGATGGCGCTAAAACTTTGGTCCCGAAATATCATCCAATTGACTGATCCTATTATGAAGCAATGCTCCAGACAGTTTTAAATGAAGCGGAAAGGGGTTTTAGTGATAAAGATAATTATGCAGAAAAAGTTTTCAATTGTAGTTTGTATTCAACTGATTCTGATGTGTATGTTCAAACATCATTAATTTTTCTAGTGATAATGCATTTTGAAAAATTTATAAAATATATTAATATACTAAGAGAAATATTTACAGATTTTATAGGTTGATTTTTATACTAGTTCTTAACCTGCATGTTTAAAATGCCCTAGAAAACCGTGCTATGAAAGTCACACAAGCCGATAAAAAAAGGGTTCAATTTACCCATTGTCAATTTTTTTTGTTTTCATATAATTGTTGAATTTTACATTATATCGTTTTCAAGATACCTTTATATACAGAAAAAAATAGACATGATTCAAAAAGTATAAAGTAATATGTTTTTTCAAGAATATCATTTATTGTAACATATAATGTGGGAAGAAAATGTATGTTCCAATGCTTTTACTTTTTTCAATGATAATATGTTTTGAAAAATTTCCAAAACATCTCTACATACCAAGATTCATTTTCGTACTAATACATTCATTACATTGAATACAATTTAATTTGAGTGCAAATGAATGCGGTCTCTTAGATCACATTCCCCGTTTAAGCCCTGAAATTTCACCTCCTCAGTTAAGGGTTAAGAAATAAAGCATGTCATCTATTTCCAGCCACAAAAGCATATCTTTTTCTAAAGATTCTGTCTCACCTTGGACAGCAGTGGCCTGGTGGTAAGGCCTCGGCTTTGGAACTGGAGGTTTGAAGGTTCCAGACCCGATTCCAACAAAGAAACGTCGTGTAAGTGGGTTTGGTGAACGTTTAACGTCCGGACCAAACGTCCTCCCGCTGGTGTGGTGTGATCTGTAGAGGGAAGTGCCAGTTCATGTGTCTTCCTCGTCATCTGACCGTGGTTCAAAATGACGAGGTCAGACCCACAATAGCCCTAGTGTTGCTTCAAAACGTTACAATAATATAACTAAGCCAAACTAAACTCTACACACCTTTGTCGTGAGAACGTCTTCAATCCTAGAAATGTCCGTCTGTACTTGACTCACCCGACCTTTCAGCTCATCTGCCATGTCGTGAAGGCTTCTGAAGAGACGGTGTTTGGTTTTGAAAGCGTCCTCTATCGATTTACAGCATTCCTTGTAGTATATGAACTAGAGAGAAAAAAAGACACAGTTCAATAGCAACCAAGTTCAGTTATCTGTTTAAGTATCAGGGAGTGATTTAAATGATCACCGTTGCGCGAACTGGAAGTGAAGTTAGGGTTCCAGAAGCTGAGTGTGAAAGTAGTAGAAAGCACTTTCCGGAATTAGAATGGAAGCAATTTGACCCCACAGCATTACTTTACTGGTTAATAGTATTATTGTACAGTAGTTACGATATTAATCTTCAGCTTGAATCTAGCCGTTTTACTGAATCTATCATGCCATCCTTGGCGAGGTATTTGGCGATATTCCCTGGCATCCAATTAATAGTATCCGAAAATCAAATTTGTGTTTTAGACGCCTTTTTTCAAAAATAAAAATTTTCAAAAGCAAACATTTGGCACATAACTACAATTTCAGTTCAAAAATCTTATACCAAATTTTATACATTTAAGCATTGGCTTTCTGAATTATCTTATTGTACATGTTTATGAAATTACAGGCAGACAGACCGTCAATCCTTTGTTGGATGTGTTTAAATGTTTGATAATGACGGACGAAACTATTAACTTTAAAAGAACAGAAACTGTAGGATAGATAATATTTCCACCACTAAATTTCTATAGAATTGCGATTTATCTTTAAATAAACTACACTTCTTTAATCTATTTAAATGAAGATGAATGCTTATATGTATGTCTTCCATGCGTTGCTGCACCACTCCTTCGATTCATGAAACTTCGACAACATATTGCTTACACTTACGAGAAGGTTAAAGGCATAATACAATCGTTTAAAGCATAAAATATTTTCGGATCTATTTACCACAACTATTAACCATGGATTGACCACCAAATAATTCGCCAAGGAGACAACAGATTCAGTAAATTTGCTAGATTCTGCTAGACGTTAATATTCCTGAGCTATTGTACATAAATGCAATAGAAGTCTTTCTCTGAGATAATAGTTTTATTATAGATTGTGAGAGAAAGTTTTGAGGGAAACCAACCCTATAGGTTTGAAATTTTAACGAAACCTTTAATAAAATTTAGCGATTTTTTTTGGAGTAACTTTCGAAAATATTATAGTACAAATAATTTTGCACCACCTTAGTTTGAAAAAAATTATCCTTTCAATTATACTAAATATTTTACGGGATAAATATATTTTTTATGTTCAATCAATTTTAAAAGAAAATATTTTAATGACATTTTCTAATGTTAAATTTGGGAATTCTGGACGAATATGAAAAGAATCCCGAGATACCATAAATAGTTTCTTTCATTACCATTCTGAAAGAACGCCAAGCATTACAATTCTGAAAAAAATATACTAATCTAATACACAAAAATGAATGCTTTTTTGTAGAATAGAATGATAAAAAAAGAATAAATAGTATTTTTGCTTCTTCTTTATATATCCTTCCATTTCAACTAATGTATTCACTGTTGACATGAAAATGAATATCATTCTTGATTAAACAAGATAACTATTTCGAATTCCAAAAGATGTTTCCAAGATTATTTCTTCTGCGGCAGCAACGCGCCGGATACTAGCTAGTACTTAATATAAATGGTAGCTAAAAACTCTGCATGTAAAGATCTTTCAATATAAAACAAGTAATAAATAATCAACTGCGACTCACTTGTGCGTCCAGTTCTTCCATTTCAGAGATGTGTCGTTCCCTTTCCTTCTCAACATCCATGTCGAAGTAGTTTTCACTGCCGACGGCGAGATCTTGAGACTTGTCAGGCTCTCCGTTCCCTTTTGGTCGATGCAAATTCTCACGTTCTTCTATAATCTGAGACTTAACGGCTTTCTCCTGTATGGAGGGAGAAAAAGAATATCTTAATATTCTTTTCATTTTCTGGTCCATTAAAAAGAAACCGTCATTGAGGTTTAACCTCAAGACTTTAATAGAAATCGAAACTTAGAAACTGGAATTTAAATTGGCTGACAGACTTTTAAAGAAAAATTATTTGTAAGGTATCCAGCAACGTTCGACAGAAAATGTTTGAAAAATTATGGTTCATAGATGTATTGTCAATTATGATACAAAATATTATAAATATAACACAATTATTTGAAAATATAATAGTTTTTGAGAAATAGGGAAATTTGTGGTAAATTGTAATGAAATTGAATCAAAATAGTTAACAATTGTAATACAGCAATCCTATTTTTACTTTGCACACAAGTTATAGAACACAATGATGAATGAAATGAACCAAAATCTAAGAAACATTTTGCAGTACAAAGAAGTTACGGGGAAAAATATACGCATATTTGCCTTTTTTTCCATACATTCAAAACTTAATTTTTCTAAAAGCACCTATAAATGAAAAAGTATTTTACCAACAATAAAACTTTTGGTTCATTTCATTGCCCGTATTATTTAAAACACACGCTGTGGTGCTTTAAATAATATGTGAATACCTCTATTAGTTTTTGAGATATCATGTTAACGGGGGAGAATTTTTATAAAAATAAACGTTTGAAGAAAATTGAAATTACAGACAAATTTTAGCTCAAAAATATGTTACCTGAATTAAGGACATAAATCTAACACATAATTATCTGATTAACCCCCAAAAAGAACAGCCTGTGATTTAAGTTATTTATCCAAAGGAACAATCTTCACTATCACGTAAATTATGGCTGTATCTAGAAAAAGCAACAATAATTAATTTTAATCTAAAATTCATTACGGTATACTTCCGAATCAATTGTAATTTATTGTTAATCTGATACGTTAATTGATTATGTTCTTAAATGAGAAGAATTTGCACCTATTTAGTGCGTGCTGTATATGGTGATGGTATTGGCGGGAATTGTGCCAATGTGTTGGTTGAATGCCGCCGAGAAACGAAACCGCGATGTTTGGGTTTGAAATCCAGTAACTTACCCATTCGACTACTACGATAGCTGATGTCTAGCGGCTGTTACTCGCTTATTAAGATGTCACCACACTACTCCCCTACCAGTGAGTCTGTAGAGATGAACGATTTTTATAGTGCGAAGCGTTATGGGTAGCGAAGAGAGTTGCTGCTGCGTCAAGTGAGCCTGACGACTTTTAATGTTGCATCAAGTGAGTCTGACGACTTTGATTGTTGCATCAAGTGAGTCTGACGATTTTGCGTTGGTCACTTTTCCTGCTGGTAGGTGGCGCTACAGCAGCTGTTTGAACATTCATATTTCGAGACCACCAATGTGGCGATGGTAGTTGGCTGGAATTGCGCCAATGTGTAGGTTGAATTCCGCCAAGGATCCAACCCTTGATATTTTTGTTTTGAAGTCCAGTAACTTATCCATTTGACAAAAACGAATGCTGATGTCTAGCGGCTGCTACTCGCTTATTAAGATGTCACCACATGCATACGTTTCAAGATACAGAAACTTTATTTTATATACTCCCTGCCTAGTGTTTGCCCTCTGCTGATAAATATATATTTTTATGTCGTGAAGCACGACAACAATTATAATAGGACCATGGAAATAAAGAAGACTTAATCAAATCTCAACTATTTGGCGATAGGAAAACCTTGGCGTGAATTGAAAGACGCCAAAAGTTGTGATCTGACGAGTCATGGCTATCTTCGTAAAAAAATTCTAACGCTAGTCGGTTACAAGTGAATGTCGCCCACCTTCTCCAGTGCGTCCTGCAGGTCCTGCAGCTTCTCCCTCTGGCGCGAGTGCTTGACCTGGGAGTCCCGGAGGGCCGATTTCTGCTCCTTGATCCTCTGGGCCACGGTGTCCCGGAACTCCTGCTCCAGGCGGGCCCTCTCCTCCTTCTCTCGCTGCAGGTTCATGGCCTCCTCAGCCACTTTCTGGTGAAAGTCCTTCTCTGCGAAAAGGAGTCGCTGCGTTCAGACGCTTCCTTGCTTGGTGACTGCACAACACACACGTAAACACAAACATACATGCATGCATACAAAAACAAAGAAACATACATACACAAACAAACATATACACATACACAAATATACATACATACGCAAGCAAACATACATACACACATACATAAACAGACAAACATACATAACAAACAAACGTATACACATACCCAGACAGACAAACATACAGAACAAACAAACATATACACATACACAAACAGACATACATACGCAAACAAACATACATACACACATACACAAACAAACATACATACGCACATACACAAACAAACATACACAAATAAACACACATTCGTAAATAAATACACAAACAAACAAAGATACATACAGGGACAAAAAACAAAAACAAAGAAACACAAACGAACAAACATGCATGCATGCATACACAACAAAGAAACATACATACATACACAAACAAACATATACACATACACAAACAGACAAACATATATACACAAACAAAAAACACACATACTCATACAAACAAACGCAGAAAAACAAACTCACATACAAAGACAAGAGAGCCTTTTCGAAACTATTTCTTTTTCAAGACAGTGAGATATAAGAAACCATTTTCAAGTCTAATTTCTCTTTCAACGCAGTCATTCCAACTTCGAAAGAATGCAGACTGTTGAATTTCCCCGCAGGAATTTGAATTTTCTTATAATGCTGGCTTATGAGTTTAGGGATGAACAGACGTTACCTTAAAACAAATGAGCCAGCAATTCTTTTATTCAGATTTAATTAAAGGAACAGATGCCTCCCCTTACTTTGCTAAATGTTTCCAGCTTCTGCTTTGAGAAACTCCGCTTATTTATTCGCATCATATTCGTTTCAAGTAATAATAAAATCCCCTTTGATTTAATAAGAAGCTGTGCTCGTCGATTAAAACAAAGTAATACTGCTATTTATGAAGACTGCTTCTTTTTCAAAACGATTTTACACTACAACATTTTTTTTTCTTTGGATGTAAATATCAGCCACCTTTGACGACCGTCTATTTGCACACCCTTTATATTTTTTTAAAAATCGGAAAAAATCAAAGACCCATTCCCCCAACCACAAATTATGTACATTTTTCGCAAGTTTTTATTTCATATTAAATTAACAATGGTAGCCTTAATTTCCTCTCTAATCAGTAAAGTCTTCTTAACCATCATCCATTTTCAAGTTTATTACCTGCTTGGTTTCTTATTAAATAAAAGATTAAGGGCTTTATTTATACTTATTAAATTAACTATCTAATGTAGTAATTTTTTTTCTTATTAACTCCAGATTTATGAAAGATAATTTATTTCTTGAACATCCATCTTCAAGAGATATTTAAAAAATTTGAATCGATAGAATCTATAAAATAATGATTCGCCAATTTATCCCTATCATTATTATGTAGTCATCATTTAAAGTAATTAATTCTTTTATTTTGGAGAAATACACTGAAGTGACAAAAGTCATGGGATAGCAATATGCAAATATACAGATGGCAGTGGTATCGCAGCGGAAAAGTATAAATGCGCAGTTCGTTTTCCAGAGCTTTCATTTGTGTTCAAGTTATTCAAGTGAACAGGTTTTTCGTGATTTATGGTGGCACGACGAGAATTAACAGACTTTGAACGTGGAATGTTAGTTGGAGCTAGGCGCATGGGTCATTCCATTGTGGATATCGTTAGTGAATTCAACATTCCGAGAGCCACAGTATCAAGAGTGTGCCGAGAGTATGAAATTTCAGGCCTCCCATCCCATCATGGACAGCGCAGTGGGCGATCACCTGCACTTAAAGACCGAGACCACCGACGTCTGTGTAGAATAGTCAATGTTAAAAGACACGCAACACTTCGTCAAATAACTGCAGGAATCCATATGGACGTACGAGGGACGTGTCCTATAGGACTGTGCGGCGAAAGTTGTCTTCCTTGGGCTATGACAGCAGAAGACCGACTCGAGTGACTTTACTGACACCACGACATCGCCTGCAGCGACTCTCCTGGGCTCGTGAGCATATCGACTGGTCCCTAGACCAGTGGAAAACCGTGGCGTGGTCAGATGAGTCACGATTTCAGTTGTTACGAGCTGATGGTATAGTTTGAGTGTGGCGCAGACCCCACGAAGCCATGGACCCAAACTGTCAGCAAGGCACTATTCAAGCTGGTGGTGGATGCATAATGGTGTGGGCTGTTTTTACATGGCATGGACTTAGTCCTCTGGTGCAACTGAACCGATCGTTGACTGGAAATGGTTATGTTCAGCTGCTTGCAGATCACTTGAGCCATTCATGGACTTCACGTACCCACACAACGATGGGATTTTTATGGATGACAATGCGCCATGTCACCGGGCCAGAACTGTTCGCGATTGGTTTGAAGAACATTAGGGAAAATTCCAGCGCATGATCTGGCCACCTAGATCGCCCGATATGAATCCCATCGAGCATTTATGGGACATCATCGAAAGGTCCGTTCGTGCCCAAACTCCTGCACCATCCACATTTTCACAATTATGGATGTCTATACATACAGCATGGCTCAATATTCCTGCAGAGGACTTCCAACGACTTGTGGACTCCATGACACGTCGAGTTGTTGCACTTCGCCGGGCAAAAGGAGACTGACACGATATTAACAGTCATCCCATGACTTTTGTCACTTCAGTGTATATCTCCTCAAGTTTAGTTTAGTTATATTAACGACCCTTTGGAAAGTGGCAAAAGATTATGCACACAACGAAATCTGCTTTCTTCCCTCATTCTACTTCACATTTAGATTCCAGTGAATCGGCAAAGATTACAGAAGTAACTGCCGTCGCACTTTCTTTTGTTTAGAAACTCGTGTGATTTATTTTCATCGTTGATTATGGTAAACATGTAACAAACGCAAATCAAAATTATCTTACAGCGCAGTAAATATTAAAGAATTAAAATAGTTTTCAGGCAACATTACTTTACACTAAATCATGCTAAAAAAATGATCAAATTATGGATAGTTCAGTTTAGTTACATTAACGTCCCTTTGTAAAGCAACACTAAAACTATTTTCGGATGGACCCCGTTATTTTGAACCATGGTCAGATGACGGCACCTGAATTGGCACCCTCCTCTCCACGCCACACCAGCGGGAGGGCGTTTGGCCCCTGACGGATTTAACGTGTAAGAGACTCCCTTACACGACTGATCTTCTGGGGAATCGAGTCTCGAACCTGCAACCCTCCGGTTCCGAAGCCAAGACCTTACCATCAGGCCACCGCGGTACATATATTTCCTCAAAAATCATTAATTAACATGTTTATCTAAGTGTCATTAATATGGTTTTCAAAAACGCCAGATTAATAAAATTATAATCAGTCCTATTAAACATCCTTGATAAACACAACCTTATAACAAAAAGTATAATAAAAAAATTGCGGCATTGCAGATAAAAGTTGCACAATGTTGATACGACTTTTAGATTGACAACAACAATTGAGAAAGGCGAAATTGTCAAGTCAGTGATGAAAACTGAAGAAATCATTCCAGTTATTAGGACTGAGAGCTGAGCCAAAGTTCTGTTTTGCAGAATAATAAAAATTGTCACAAAAAGTATATATTTATACTTATCTTTATATCTTTACTCTTAAAAGTATATATCTTACCTTATCACAGAAAGTATGAAAAGCATAATAAAAAAATATCACAAAAGCATAAGTATAATAAAAATTATCACAAAAAGTGTATATCTTATCTTTATATCTTTACTCTTAAAAGTATATATCTTACATTATCACAAAAAGTATGACATAAAATAGTTGTGGCATTGCAGATAAAAGTTGCACAATAATGATACAACATTCAGATTGACTACAGAAATTGAGGAGGGCGAAATCATCAAGTCAGGGATGAAAACTGAAGAAATCATTCTAGTTATTAAAACTGACAGCTCTGCCAAAGTTCTATTTTGCAGAATATTCCGAAATTCTGAGAAAGGGAGTAGATGGCCACGGATATTTCCGTTTGCAGATAGCTTCTGGAGGATCCCTCTACAATCTGGTCGGTAAGTTGCGTGCATAGGTACTGTAAATTGGGAAAACTTTGCAATTTTTTTAAAAACAAATGATGTTTGATTCACTACGTTTTTAAATGAACCACCAAAAGTGCAAAGGATTTTATGGCGCAGAAAGTTGATTTTAAATGTTGAAGTTGATTTTAAAAACTATCCCTTCTAAATATTTCAACAGCAAAATGAAACGGGAGGGGGGAATGTAAAGGTCCTTAAATAGAACAGCAATCGGAAGTATAAGCATAAGGACACAGATGAACCTGTGTTTATGATTTAATTATTTTTAATTTTTGTTTTTAGTTAATTATTTTATTTGTATCTTTTAACTCTTTGAATACTTATTCATTTTTATAAATGAATACCGAACGTAGGCGGCTCAATATGCTCCAACCCATAAGTATGTTTGCAATGTGAAGAGAGTGCTCTTGGGATTTTTCGTAAACAATCATATCCGGTGTTGGTGTGAAACGGGTGCAAGCAGGCACCTGCTCGCTCTCCGTTAGCGGCAAAAAGCATTAACTCGTGCGCTCGTTGTTAGAGGCACTTTCTATATTTCAATATATATTAAATATTTAAATATATATTGTGTATGTTTTCCTTGTTCGCTCTTGTTAACGGCATTTTCAAATATTATATTCTGTGTTTCCTTGTACATATGTGATCGTCGTCCCTGTTTTGTATTATATATATATATATATATATATATATATATATATATATATATATATTTGTGTGTGTGTTAAAAATAAACAAGAAAATATAAAGAAGAAATTTTCCTTGGATTAAATACACACACCCTGAGCTGCATATACAACCTGGCTGTACAATTTATTTAAACGTCACATCTGAGGAACATGATAAAATGGAGGTGAACATGATTAGTTTAGTTATATTAACTTCTCGTTTTTAAAGCAATACGAGGACTATTTTGGGACGGACCTCGTCATTTTGAACCACGGTTGGCCTGACAGATTTAACGTGCAAGAGACCCCCTCACACGATGGTTCTTCGGTGGAGTCGAGTCTCGAACCTGAAACCCTCCGGTTCCGAAGCCGAGACCTTACCAAAGGGCCACCACGGCCCTGAGATGAACATGATGCAAGAGATTTAAGGTCCATTTCTTCAAAGCAAAGGTTTGTATGTTTGCAGTGATAAAACTCTTGTGAAAAAAGAATTTTCATAGCAAATTCGATTTCTAGAGAAGGATGGTTTGAGATATTATTGTACAAGGTGCACAATAAATACGTTTTACTTCTCAAATGCGCATAGTAAAACTTCATTGGCTTAGAAGATACGAGGGGCGGCGGTGGCCTGGTGGTGAGGTCTCGGCTTCGGAACCGGAGGATTTCAGGTTCGAGACTCGATTCCACCGAAGGACCATCGTGTGAGGGGGTCTCTTGCACGTTAAATCTGTCAGGCCAAACGTCCTCCCGTTGGTGTGGTGGGGCCTGGAGAGTGGGGTGCCACTTCAGGTGTCGTCCTCGTATCTGATCTTGGTTCAAAATGACAAGGTCCGTTCCAAAATAGCCCTCGTATTGCTTTGCAACGTGACGTTAATATACTAAACTAAAACTAGAAAATACGAGTAATCGACCCTCTTTACAATGAAATTTCAAAGATTTTTTTTTATTTCTGGCGAATTTATAAAACTAAAATATCTCATTTTTATATTTGGATGGATGTTTGGATTTTTATGGCGCAAGGCCAAAGCTGGCCATGCTGCGCCAAACAAGTGGTGTGTGTTTATCGCCAAATGATTTATTAAATAAAATATTTCGCGGAGGTCAAAATACAAACAACGTTTTGCTTTAATAAAATCAAAGTACAATAAGTTTAAAGGACAAAAATCTTAAAATTAGAATTCCAATTATTGAAAAGATTCATAGAAAATGTTAAAATATCCCATGGTATTCATAGAAAGCGGATAAAATTTTGCTGCTCTTAAAAATTCGAATATATTCTTGTGAGGGTTTTCTTACACTATTTATATTTTGAATACTTTTGTTTATTTTTTTTTTTTTGGCATTAAAAACTAGATAATGGATAAGGTGTTTTCATAGTTTAGAATAAAATATATTTTTCTTCTTATGCTTTAAAGGGATTTCAACTGGTTTTAAAACAACTAGTAAAAATGCTCCTTTTCCGGAATAACTTTGCCAGCTCTATTTTTCTAACTTACAAATATTTATTAAAACTGTCAAATTTCTATAGAATGTAAATCTAACAGTCTATATTAATGTTTGACGATATTTTTATACATAACTAGCTTACAAATTATATGAAATTAAGGAATAAGTGGAAGATTATCCCAACTTATAGTAGGAATAAAAGCTACTGGATATACTACTACTAAAGCTACTATATAAAAATAGAGTCGGAATAACTTTGCCAGCTCTATTTTTCTAACCTACAAATATTTACTTAAACTCACTTTTCTATAGAATGTAAATCTAACAGTCTATATTAATGCTTGACGATAGTTTTATACATAACTAGCTTACAAATTATTTGAAAGTAAAGAAAAAGTGGAAGATTATCCCAACTTATAGCACGGAACAAACATTTATTTATTAAAAATTTAAGGCTGATTATAAATTAATAAAAATAAGAAAAAACATGATAATTTGCTAACCATTGTCTTCTATTTCCTTTTCGATACTCCGCTTCATATTCAAGTAATTCTCTTCTAAAGAGGATTTGATTTCTTTTAATTCTTCTTTAAGTTTCTGCATATGAAGTTAAAAAAAAGGGAATATTTCTCGTTTGTCTATGAAAGAACATTTTTTTAAATATTTAACCTCAGTAAGGATTTTAAAAAATTGGGTTTTATTTCAAGGAGATATTAGACAAAACAGTTTTAAATCCTTTTTTCCGATTCTTCAGCATTTCAGAAGACAAGATAATTTTATAAATGGTAAAAGGTCGATTTAGCTTTTCATTATTTTTAAAAAGTAACTTAAAATCCATTAAAAAAGTTACTTATATTGTTTCATTAATGTATCCGACTATATTCTACAGTAAATAAAAAAAAATTAAAAAAAAAAAACGGGTTTTATAAAAACTGTTTAGGGGTTTTAGATGTATTGTTACTTATTAACACAATAAATACAAAAATTATATGAAAATGTTATATATTTTGAGAAATAGGGAAAATTGTAGTAAATTTAAATGAAATTTAATCAAAACGGTTAACATTCTACCGAAAATTGTAATATAGAAATCCTATTTCTCTTTGTATACAAGTTATAGAATATGAGGATGAATGAAAGGAACCAAACGGTGGAAATAGGGAAAAAATTATACAAACACCAAAAATATATTTAGATTCAAGAACTTTTGAAACGGAACGATTTACTAAAATTTTATTACCAAAGTTTTTTTTAATTCAATATTATTTCTGGATTTTAGTAATTAAAAATCTGGAACCAAAAAAAACTGAAAAAAAGTTAATAGAAGTTTAACGAGGTGATCCTATTAGAAGAAAGCAGAGGCAGATTTTGGCTAATATTAAAAAAGACATCTCACTTCGGCGGTGGTTCTTAGTGAATCTTCAACTCTTCTGTACTTTTCCGACGCCTCCACCTGCAATTCCTCCAGTTTTTTCTTCTGCAGCTCTCGGTTGCTATCCACCCTCTGAGTGCAGCGCCTCAGCTCCCCTTCCAGATTCTCCGCACACTCAATCTGCCCGAGAGGAAACTGGTTAAACCACTTTTATAACATAAATAGCTTCCGTAAGCGAGGACATTTTGATGCGGATATATAAGACGGTTTAAGGTATCCGGCTACGTTCGAAGGACAATTTATAAAAAATTTGATTTTTTTAAAAACTTTGATTTTTAGATGTATTGTAAATTATGATACAAAATACTATAAATACAACCAAAATTATTTTAAAATATAATGTATTTTGAGAAATAGGAAAATGTGTTGTATATTTTAATGGAATGGAACCAAAACGGTTAACACTCTGCACACAAGTTATAGAAAATAATGACGCATGAAATGAACCCCAATCTATTAAAAATGTTGATATGCATAGAAGTTATGGGTAAAAATATACGTATATATTCATTTTTTTTTCTATGAATTCACAACTTAAATATTCTAAAAATGCCTATAAATTGAAAAGTATACAACCAACGATAAAAATTTTGGTTCAATTCGTTGTCCATATCATTTTAAACACTCGTTGACATTTTTATGTAAATACCTTTATTAGGTTTTGAGATATCATGTTAACGTTGGATACATTTTATGAAAATTAAAATTTTGAGTAATTTAAAGTTAAAGACAAAATTTGGCTGAAAAATATATTTTACTTAAAGTTTACCTGGTTGATAGGTCAGACCTTCCTTTTCCTAGAAAAAAAAATGGTTTGGGAAGAGGAAGTTCTGAACTACAAGAAATAACAAAACAAAACAAAAAAATAACCAATGTTGTCAATAACCAGTGTTTTACGCGCAGTCGGATACCTTAAACAAAAATGGCGGAATATTAGATAAATTCAATGACAGGAACTAATTTTTTTTGCTTAAAAGTGACACTTTTTAAAGGTTGGTTATACTGTCTACAAATCGCATTATATGATAAGCAATCAGCAAGAATAGTCTCACCAAAACTTTCTCGCATACTCTCTAATAAATTTGTCATGACAAAAAAAACACCTCACATGGCATGCGTAAAATCGTTAATAAATATAAGTTTTTTTTCACGAATTTATCATATGATGGTTGGAGATTAATTCCTAAGATCCGATTAATAGTATTCAAAAAGGGAATTTGGGTTTTTAGAAAAGTTTTTCCTTAACCGATTGAAATAAAAATTTCCCCCAAAAATGCTCTTGTAATTACAAAATCCATTACCGATTTTCATACATTTAAGTCCTTGCATTTTTGAATGATCGGGCTTATATGTTTCTGAAATTTAAATCCGACACACGGTCGAACCATAGTTAAATTTGGATCAAAATTTGACAGATGGCACTTAAGGTATCCGACTACGTTAAAAACACTGGTTTTCGACCACATTGGCGAATTTTACTTTTATTGTAATTTCTAATAGTTCAGATTTTTCTCTTTCCAAAACAGTTCATCCTTTCTAGGAAAAGGAAGGACTGTGACCTATCATCTAGGAAAATTTCAAGCAAAACATATTTTTCAGTAAAAATTTGTTTTTAACTATATTTTTAATTTTCATGCAAATTCTCCACCGTTAACGTGATATCTTAAAAAGTAATAGAGATACTTACATAAAAATGTCGGCTTGTGTTTTAAATAATTTGGGCAATGAAATGAACCAAAATATTTATTATTGGTGAAATTCTTTTTCATTTATAGGTGTTTTTAGAAAAATTAAGTTAGGAATTTAGGGAAAAAAACGCATTTATACATATATTTATACCCATCACTTTTTTGCATCTCAAGATTTTTCTTAGATCTTGGTTCATTTTATTTCTCATTACATTCTATAATTTGTTTGGAAAGAAAAATTGGATTGCTGAATTAGAATTTTGTGTAGAGTGTTAACCATTTTTGGTTAAATGTTATTAAAATGTCCTATAAATTTACCGATTTCTTAAAGCATATTTTATTTTCAAATAATTTTTTTTATATTCATTAATTATAAGGGACAATACATCTAAAAAAATCCTAAACGGATTTTAAAAAATTCAATTTTTCCTGCTAACGTAGTCAGATACCTTAATAGATGTTAAATTTATATACCAAATTTTATCTATTTCTTTTCATTTTGTAATTATCGTGTTGACTTATATTGGAACTGCTGGATGAAAGGATTTTCTCTTAATATATTTTTCTCAAAATTTGATAAAAATCTGCAAATTTGGTATCAAAATCAAAAATCCAGTTTATACTGTCTAGCTCAAATCGGTTTTGAGTTATCCATGGCACAGACAGCCAGACAAATTGCAAAAATGTAGACTAAAATGGGGTCTCGACTTCAGATTTTTTGAGAATAACTACATTTTTTCTATACTATGTATACATGAAGGGAAAAAGGGCTAACCACCATTTGCAAGAAGATCATTGAGTATATAATATCATATTTGATGTAAATTTATTCTTTCGGTTAAAAAAATGGAATTTTTGAAACTTAAAATATATTTTGTAAAAATTAATTTTTAAATTTTTTAAAATGTTAATATCTTTCCTCAATAATCTCAGATCATATAATAATGAAAAAAATTTTTTCCCTTTAAAATTAATAAAATATCTTTTTCTGTGATGCCAGTTTTATTTCTGAGCAATGTATTTGAAATTTAGTAAATATCACTACAACGGGTTTAAACACATTTTGAAAAATGCATTTGATTCTTTCATTCCTTCATTTCCCTTTCATATTAAGAACTAGCTATGACCCGCGACTCGGTTCGCGTGGACATTTTGTTGTATATGTATGAAAATCTATCAAATTAGGGCAAATCGAAAAAGTTAAACATATCCTAAAAACGATGCATTTAAAAGCATAAGCATATGCGAAAAATATATAACATAAATACAGTTTAATAACAGAAACACACAACTTACGCATAAACGATTTATTTACATTGTGCACCCAAAATAAATCAAAACAGCAAATCAAGTCCAGTCAAATCCATTTCATTTATGGATCGGGATGGAGATAGCTACAACGGTATTATACACACAAATTTGAAACTTTTTTTTTAAATGAAAACACTGTTGTCAAGAATTGCGTGCGAACTTTCAACGCCAGTCGGTGTAAAGCAAATACTTGACTTTCCTACTCCAGTTGGGGTAATGCAATGCAGATTAGAATTTTTTTATTTCCTTTATTCTGTTTTCTTTTACTTTTAACAGTTCCTCAGAATGAATTCGACAGATCGATTGATAAACATCATTTAATTTTAAATACATCAAACACTAAGAAAATTAATAGAATCGTATGAAATAATAGATCGAAATTTTTCTAAGCCTCTCCTCAACTCTGTTGGGGAAAAAATCTGGAGCCTTACCTTACTTATCTTTTAAGAATTTGTCCTCAGTCTGTTTGGCTCGAAAGTTACTTTTTAATGAATAAAAAAATAAACCCCTCAATGAATCGAAATGAAAAGCAGCCTATGTTCTATTCCTCATAATAATCTATCTTTGTGCTAAGTTTCTTCCAATTTCATTCTGGCGTGATGGAGTAACAAACATCCAAACTTTCACATCTATATATTAGTGTAGATAACATCATAACAAAATTTGCCTTAATCACCATAATTGTGAGGTCACTTTCTCATACAAGCAAATAAGCCGATAGACAGATGGGCAGTCTTTAGACGCAGGGCTGGCCATCTGGGAGAGGGGTGCGGCGGATGCTATGCACATGGGCCCCACGACTGAAGGGGCCCCCCACTATGATTTAGAAGTAAAAAAGTGTTCTGAACAATAATAATTTTGCACATACTAAAAATCTACAAGCTTGTTTCCATGTGTCTGGCTGAGCATCGACTGAAGCATTTATCAGGCAAAGATCGCAGTGATATCTATAAAAAGGCGGGAAAAGTTCATTCATGAATAAGGAAATCCCCTTCAGACATGTTCAGACAGAGCGGCGTGCATGGCACCCAGATGTCGAGGCTGAGACTGGGTTCAAACGGATTTGTAAATCACTTTTGCTATATTTACTTTTTCGTCTTTTCTTTTGTCTATATCTACTTTTTTGTCTTTTCTTTTGTCCATATCTATGTCCATATTTTCTTTTGTCAATATCGACTATCTTGTCTTTTCTTTTGTCTACATCTCTTTTTTGGCTTTTCTTTCGTCTATATCACTTTTATCTATATCTAATGTAATATTTTTTTCAGTCCTTTACATTGCCAGTGACTAAATATAACAAATGCTGAACCCTCTTTCAGCGAATTAAAATGCAATAAAGGATTGTCTTTAGTCAAGCATATGGGTATAATGCTTAAACGCTTTTGCAATACTATCGAAGAAGAAATTGGAAAAATTGTCATTTTCCTGGAGTAATTAATAGCTAAAAGAAAATCCCGTGTTATTAAATAAATAGGCAAATGTTCCTTTTTTTACTTTGATGCAAATTTAGGACCCCAAATGGTTTTTCACACCCAGACCCCTTTCCCCCCTAGAGAAGGCAGGCTCTGTTTAGACGGACTAAATTACAAATAAAATAACTACAATTTTATAGTTTTATAGACAAAATTAATTAACTAAGTTTTATTTATCTATCTACTTGCGATTTTGAGTTATCATGTGCATGTGGGTATGAATGAGTGAATAGACAGACTTCCCGCGAATAATTTCTTGAGAAAAACAGAATGTTTGTGACATAAATGTCAAATTTTTTACCCATAGCTTGTAGAGTCTTTGAATGGTAGTGGTCATAAGTCTTTAGACGACTTTCTAAAAATGGTAAGAAAGGTCTACAACATGCACATAAAATCTCGAGATCGAATTTTTTCGACTGTTGTTTTTGGTATTGATTCAAGAATTCGATTCGTTTTTTTCACATCTTAAACAATGAAATTTAAAAAAAATACAAATGTGCAAAATGTAAAAATTTATATATATTTTTATCATCACGTGAGAACATGATGTTGTTTTGATTTGAGGGTTTTTTTTTTGTCCTCAAAAGGCACTGGCAGACAATTGGTCGAATTTTCTTAACACATCACGCCGGTGCGTTACAAATAATATATTATTGTATAATACCATCTATGTTATTAGATGTCACCTTCTTTTCTACAGTTAAAAGATAGCCAAGAAGGGATCATCTCATTAGATAGATGGTCCTGATATCAGGCGAGGATAGTGGCAGTGAACTTGTTAATTTAAATATTAGCACAATTTTTGAAATTATCTGGGACATCGCTTTTTAGGCACCCGATTTTCTTTAAGAGTTATTATAAGATGATGTAAAAGGATGTCACATTTGGCGACTTATTGTCAAAAAAAAAAAAAAAATTACAGCATGAGGTCATAATCGATCAAATTCTCCTGTCTGATTAACGATTGCGCAATACAACAGTCACGTGATTATTCCAAACGAGTTTAAACTCAATTTTCTCAAAATAAATACTTTTGATAAATCTATTTTTGGGATAAAGGTTTAGAGGCCGTACGATTTTGAGATGAAAAAAAAACCTATCACTTTCTAGCTATAGATGCAAGAGTATTCTGATAGTCACCTGATTGTTTCAAACCGGTTGAAACTGGTTTATCCCGAAAAAGAAATTTTGGCCTAGATGACATAAAAAATTTCGAATTCGATTGATTTTGATCAGATTTATATCACACGATTTTTAAAAAAAATCAATCCTTTCATATGTAAACTTGAAATTTGCGATTGCAAATTTCTTTCTTCCTTTCATGTTGTTGTTTCAAACAGGTTTAAACTGGTTTTTCACGGAAAAGAAATTCTGGCCTCGATGAAATAAAAAATTTAGAGTTCGATTGATTTTGATCAGATTTATATCACACGATTTTTTAAAGAAATCAATCCTTTCATATGTAAACTTGAAATTTGCGATTGCAAATTTCTTTCTTCCTTTCATGTTGTTGTTTCAAACCGGTTTAAACTGGTTTTTTACGGAAAAGAAATTCTGGCCTCGATGAAATAAAAAATTTAGAGTTCGATTGATTTTGATCAGATTTATATCACTCGATTTAAAAAAGAACTAAACCTCTCACATGATATTTTGAAATTTGCGATAGTAAATTTTTTACCCTGTACTTACGTATTCATTTTGCTTGTCGAGGTCGATCAAAACTTCCGTTCGGGAGGGGAGGGATTCTCTGCTCTTCTCGTTCTGGAAACTCCAAGTGCTCGCGATCCCGTGCTCGTCGACCGCCATGATGGACTTGATGTCGGGGAGAACTGCAAACTAAAGAGAACGGTTGCAATGCAAGAAAACTAGAGATCCGTCAACAAGACAACAGGTGTTTTATGCAGAGAAATTCTACTACTTTGGAAGCAGTAACAGCTCAATACGCATATGTTAAAATAATGTTACGGATTTTCCTCCTCATACTAATACTTCGGGTTCTTTTATTTGTATAGTGGGTGTGTATGGTGTGAGAAGATGATTAGCAAACACAATAATCAGTCCTTTAGTAGACGACACAACACAGACGGCGTTTATTTACAGGACGAAGATAGGACAGCACACAGACGACAAATATTGACAAAAGGCAACTATATACAGGGTCGAAACTAAAACACAGGGCAGCACACAGTAGTACTCCAGACAGTTGGTTACAATAGCAGCAGTAGTCTACAGGCATAATTTCCATAGTGACAACGTACACAGCTCACAAAGCAGCCAGACAGGTTTCAGATAGGAGAAGGAATCTTTAAGGTTGGTTATATTAACGTCCCGTTTTGAAGCAACGCTAGGGCTATTTTGGGACGGACCTCATCATTTTGAACCACGGTCAAACGACGAGGATGTCACCTGAGATGGCACCCCCCTCTCCACACCACACCAACCGGAAGACGTTTGGTCTGACGTATTATAGTACAAGAAACCCTCTTACATGACGGTTCTTCGGTGGAATCGAGTCTCGAACCTGAAATCCACTGGTTCCGAATCCGATACCTGACCACCAGGCCCCAGAGGTCCCAGAAATCTTTAAGGGATTCTGCCTACGCTCACGTAATTCTCTTCCTAACGGCTGAAACTATTCCTTTGTCTCTTTTTGCTTTCGCTGCCGACTCCCTACTTCACACAACGGGACTACTCCTCAGTTCAGGACAGCTCCCTTCCCGACGACGAAACAACGGGCTACGACCCACGATACAATGACACCAACATACGGTGCACACAGCGATCCAGCACTCCGCCGATACTTCGGTATTCTCTTAGTGACACCTCCATTCAAGACCTCTCTATTCAGGTATTCTCGATTGAACACACACACACACTACTGCAGCTTCAGGTCACCAGCCTTACATAGCAGCGGGAGGAAGGATTAAAAGCTTCTGGACTAATCAAGAGTATTCTGGTTGTATCTCGGCTAGTATTGAACGGTTCGGGAAAACACCTCGGTGTTTCGCGTATCATTCATTTTGTCGCCAAAGTCGCCAAGCTCTGAGATCTCTGATGTGACACCCGGGCACCGTTCAACACATATGACTGTAAATCAGTGTTTCTTACGATGACATTATTAGCTTGGGAAAGCAAAAATGCAGGGTCGTAACAATACGTTAACATTTATCACACACATCAGAAAATAAAATTAAGACCATCACTTCGGTCATTCAGAAAATTGAAAGAAAAAACAGAGGAAAAGATCATTCTGCTTTGCGTCTTATGGTCTCACCTCTTGGAAAGAAAATACCTGATGATTTTGGCATTTAAGGAGCCTCGGCCTCTTTCAAGAGGCCTATCTCCTTGCTGGTGGTTTAGAGTCCTTGCAGCGAATGTACCTTTTGCTATGAAGTGGCAGGGAATGAATTTCTGTCCCTACTGATTCCTTGCTAAAGCCATGGGTGGAAGAATGGGTTATTTCTTTCCTCCAATGGGGACGCACCTGCCAGGTGGTGAGGGTGTCTCCAAGGTGTGCCGTGTGAAGACCTGGAGAACTGCAGCTAATGCCCTACCGTCACGAGAAAAACCCTGAACATGGTTGTCGTAAGTAGACGAGTCGAAGTGAGGAGGGAAGTGGACATTGAAACAGACCACAGCATTTGGCTAACTAAACGCTCTTCATTTGGCGAGAAATTCATTTCGCTTGTGCTAATGCAGTCCTTAATCGGTTCTTTTGGCGCCAAACGAAATACTACTCTTTTCCTTCATCTCCAAAATGAAATAGAATATCTCGCTCCCAAGCCGACTGGTCCCTACTTTTAGGGGGACGTGGTGGCCTGGTGGTAAGGTCTCGGCTTCGGAACCGAAGGATTTCAGGTTCGAGACTCGATTTCACTCAAGAACCATCGTGTGAGGGGGTCTCTTGTACGTTAAATCTGTCAGGCCAAACGTCCTCCCGTTGGAGTGGTGTGGAGAGGGGGTACTAGTTCAGGTACCGTCCTCGTCATCTCACCTTGGTTCAAAATGACGAGGTCCGTCCCAAAATAGCCCTCGTGTTGCTTTAAAAACGAGACGTTAATATAACTAAACTAAACTGAACCCTACTTTTAGGATCACTAATTTTTCTCGTGTCGGTAGGTCAGTATGCATGGATGAAGAGTACTTTACTGCTCTCTATCTATTATCTGACTTTAACCAATGGAGAGTAAGTCTATTGTTGGTGAGTGGATTGATGCCTGAAAACTTTGGCCTTGAGTAGAAACTATTGCAAAAAAGTAGCATTTCTGGACCTTTTAATTTTTAAGTTGGGGAGGTATTTTCCGATGTTTTCAATAGCTTCATTATCTCTCAGGGTCATTCTATAGTAAAAATTTTGTAGAGAGTTTATGTAGGGTTTCTAGGAATGAGTTATAGTTAAGTGCTTTTGTTGAGGTCCGCAGTTCTCATATACCAAGTCGCGTTACATATGTTTCTTATAACTCTATTGTGCTGTTGTTGCCTCATTTTTAAATCGCTTTTGGCAGCATATTCCCATACGGCGCATGCGTACACTAGAAAATAAAAGTACCTTTTTATAACTAATCATCTCTGATGTCATGACTAGTATAGTTATATCAGCGTCCCGCTGTAAAGCAGCAGTCGGGCTATTCGGGGACGGACCTCGTCATTTTGAACCACGGTCAGATGAGGAGCACGGCACCTGACCTGGAACCCCTCCCCCTCTCCACACCGGTGGGAGGACGTTTGGTCTGACAGATTTAACGTGCACCAGACTCATTTACATGGCGGTTCTTCGGTGGAATCGAGTCTCGAACATGAAGTCCTCCTACCAGACGTCATGACAAATAAGCAACAAGCACCGTTTGCAATAACGTCTGACACGGTTAGCCGTTAACGCAGATAAATCTGCATGATTACAAATATTGCCAACGAAAAGTAACTCCAATGTAGATTATGCGTAGTGTCTAGTCTAGTCTAGTTTAGTTCAGTTATATTAAGTTCCGTTGTAAAGCAACATTAGGGCTATTTTAGGATGGACTTTATAGTTTTGAACCACAATCAGACGACGAGGACGATACCTGATCTCGTACCCTCCTTTCTCCAGACCACATCATCGGGAGGACATTTGATCTGATGGATTTAACGTGCAAGAGGCCCCCTTACACAACGGACCTTGCCACCAGGCCACCGCATGCCCCTAAGTTTTGTTAGAATGAGAATCATAGTTCTTGGTGTAGCCAATTTGAAGTTTTATAAGAATTTGATTAAATTAAGCCATTCAATGCCGATTTTCAAAACTTTTTAGTGTTTATTTCAAATGATAACATCCTATTACTAATTTCGAATAGTCTTAAACCCACAGATATGGTTAAATATGTCTACAACATGTTTTTCTAAAAAAGTGATCCGAACATGTTCGGATACCTTAAATCAAGAATCAAATATGCAAAAGCAAATACTACAATATCAAATTGAAAATTTTTACTGTCTCTTTAACAGCATACAGTGACGTGTCTGAGACGCGCATCGGATTATTGAATTTTTAATCTGCAATTAAATGAAAAGTATAAAAAATTTTGAAATGAAAAAAGTCACTTGAAACGTATTATTATAAAAAGAATTAAAATAATAGTAAATATCCCAATTAGGAAGCTATTAATGTATGAAGTTAATGTACACCAGGCACGCTTATATGACGGTTCTTCGGTGGAATCGCGTCTCGAATCTGAGCCGAGACTTTACCACCAGGTCACCATGGCTTCGGTGCATCATAAAAGATTTAAAATAAAGTTTGATAAATTTCCAGGCGTACAAGAAAAGAGTGATTAGTTTCAACAAAACTCGGAGTGGGTTCCCGATTAGTTAAGGAACAAGAAAGAAAGAACACACCAGATATAAAGGAAAATACAGATTGAATGAAATGCAGATTCTTAATAGCACAGAAAGTTAGTCACATGGATAAAAGATGTGAACCCCAGAAATATTAGAAGTAGCTTTTCGTAGTAGAATTTTTTACCATCTGAAACCATGGTGGTGGTGGGTGGTGGCTTTAATGCCACTTGGTCATACCAAGCTCGAATGAGATTTAGCTCTTTCGAATGAAGGCAGAGGTATGCACCTTTCATTGTGAACGAACAGCTTTCAGGCGAAAGGACGACTCTGCTCGAACACACGGACACAGCCCTTTTTAGGGACGGTCGAACTCATCCATCTCTCCACAAGTCAGAATTTACATTCAAATCAGAGACTAACTCATCCCTGATTCAGTACCCCCAGAGGTAAACGCCTTATCACACGGCGAAATATCGTCTGTACTTTCCGTCAGCTATTTCCCATTTCTGAACTCAGAACGGGTGAAGTAAGTTTTTCATAATCGACAACTTTTTCTAACCAGCTTGAAAATGCCGACGATAGTGATGAAAATATTGTCCTCAAGCGAAATTCAACCAATCATGTGAAACTTTGAAGTGACTTCACGATGACGTCATTTTCTGCTGACAGAAAGTCCGACGATACTTTGCCGTGTGATAAGGCCTTAAGGGAATTCGGAGGACTTTTCAGTCACGACATATTCAACGTGCCCCAATTACCACTAGCCAACACGGCGGTCTTAGGCCGAGATGAGGACAGAACCCGCTACCTTTCGGTTACGAAACGGACGCTCTACCAACCAGGCTACCATGGCCTTAAAATATTAGAGGTAGCTTTTAGTAGTAGAATTAGAAGCAGAATTTTTTTAACATCTGAAATCATTCACCATTAGATGAAAGATTTTAATGAGAGAAATATTCGAAGTAGCTTCAGACAGAGCACCTCATTTATAATGCTACATTAATATTTGAAATATGAATGAATAGAATTATATATATATATATATATATATATATATATATATATATATATATATTCTTACATGGATGATGCGTCCAGTTTGACATTGTAGTTGAAAATTGGTTGCACTCAGAGATAGGTTCACTCCCAAGATTTTGCCATCTTCAGTTCCGACAAGAAGCCACTGCTCAATCGCTGACATCGCCGAGATTCCAGTAACATTTGGCGAGTAACTGCTGAGCTAAAAAGGGAATTTCATGCACATTCAAATTCAAAACAATTAGACGCGATTACTAATAGGTAAAATGTTGGGTTGAAGTAAAGCATAGTGTGCTGCCCGAGTTTCTCGCCAATATGGCAGTCCAGTGGAGCGTTCTTCTAACAACCCTCATTCTGTTTTCTTTACTATTTCTTACAACAGTTGAGTTGGGCATGAACTAGAACTATTTTATTAAAACTATTAAATAATAATTAAAAAATATCGATTAAGGATTTTAATTTTGTTCTTTATTCTAATTGAAAGTTTTTTTAAACAATTAATAATAAATACAATTCTATTTTTTAATGGGAATACGAATAGAAAATGTTTATTTTCAATTGTTTGTATGCGCTATGAAAAATAGTTTGAAATCGTAATTTAAGAAATCGTCTGCGTTCTCACATGAAAAGACAGCTGCAATGGAATTCTTCGCAGTTCTCGTCATTCTTTGGCTGCTGTACCATCCGTTCCATTAATAATTTGTTATGCAGGCAATTGTGCAAGAATGGATGCTGGGTAAATGTATTTTGAATCTGCAGAATGGATGAAGGGTGAGTGGAATATATATGTTTTTTTAAGAATTGATGAAGTTAGGAAAGGATATTTGTTTGCATGTATATCCACACATGCATGTGTTATCCACACATTCCTTAAGTTTAATGTTCTAGCGAAGTTACTAAATTCCCTCTCCCGAAGGTAGCGAAGCCGTAGGATGTTCTTTTAAGTTAAAAAGTTTTCCCGGTGCCTTCTTTAGATGCCGTCAGGCATCACGTGCTCTAAATTTTGCTCTTCATACAACAAACCGGTGCATTCGATATGAAAAACTTCTACAAAATTGTTTAGATAAGTAGCGATAGTGATCCCAAAGGTTAAAAATTTTTTTAAATTAAAATCTCAGTTACAGATTAAATAAATCTTAAATTAAAATCCTTTTTACCAAATAGTTCTTATAAAGAATGACAGAACTTCTTAAGCATAAAACAGAGTGAAATTTAAATTTTGTTTGTGTAGATGATAGTTTATCATTACCTCGCCAATCAAATCACATCCATGAGCAAATATATCATGCATGCACGAACACTGGGTTTTGAGTTTTACAACCCCATGTTCTATTTACTGCTATCTTAATATTCTTAAATAGCTCCTTACATCTCTATTTTATTAGAATATTAGATGATACTCGGCGCTTTGCTATCGCCGAAAAAAATAATATTAAGTGCAATCAATCAATCATTTGGCAATGTTTTATTGAAACAGGATGAACGGTACGACAACATATTAAATACGAGCAAACAAATATGCATTTTTATTTATTAGATGTGTGTATTCTTTCAGAATGGCGATGAAAGAAACTGTTTATTATATCTCGTGATTCGTTCAGAATTTTCAAGTTTAATTTTAGAAAATGTGATTAAAATATTATCTTTTAAAACCGATTACACATAGAAAACATATTAATACCATAAAGTCGTTAATATAGTTGAAATGATAATTTTTGAAAATGAAGATGGTGCAACTTTATTTGTACTGCAATATTTTTGGTAATTATTGCGAAAAACGCTAAAATTTAAAGAAAATTTTAAACCGCCAGGGCTGGTTTCGCCAAAACTTTCTAGCATAATCTGTCATAAAGTTGTTACCTCTGAGAATGACCTGCATGACATTTGCGTACAATAGCTACAAAATATTAGTCTTTCACTTGGATTCAGCATTTCTACAATATTCTATTGAGTCTCCTCGGCGAATTATTTGGAGATGAATCTTTGATAAATAGATGCGGTTGAGATTCCAATTTTTTATTTTATTTTAGATAATTGTACTATGCCTATAACCATTCTGTAGGCGTAACAATAAGCTGAACCAGTTTCATCGCAATCGGATGAATGGTTTAGGAGGGCATAAGAGACATGCAGATATTCTTTGGATGCAACAATAACGAAATAAAAGTATGCAATGAGAATGATTTACATTTAAATGATAGTGCAATATACCACTCTTGGGTATTATCTATATGATCATGTATAGACTGAAAGATCAATTATTGCTTTCCCAAATAAACCTCAGATGTCTCACCGAATTGTAGTCAGATTTTTTCTCCAGATTGTGGCTTTCTAGGAAGTTGTAGTCATTTGTATTTGTTGTATTTACTTTGATCTTCTCTTCACAAAATCCTTTGATAATAAAACGCTATAGGTATATAGTGTTTCTGAAAATTCGTTTGGAAGATGTACGGAAAAAAATCGAACAGGCTCAATAACAGGATAATTTTTTTTACACGAGAACATGGCAAGAACCTTTTAACAGAAGTTGAAGTATACACAAATTATCAAACGCTGCAAAATATACAAAACTCATAATTAACTCCCTAGAAATCAAAACTCGTTTCACTCAACTCAATAACATTGCTTTTATATTTTTCATATGAAGACATTGAATATTCTAGAACAAAGGTAGGAACTCGAGTCCTAACGTAAATGACATCAAGATTCTCGCATATTCGGGATATTTCGTTTGTACCACAAAATTCTCTGAATTTGTGTCCAAGGCTAACAGTCACCGATTCCACAGTCATTCAGTATCCATTTGAGCTATATGTAACATTCTTTTCTCAGAGGGAGGGGTCGTGGGGGCCTGGTGGTAAGGTCTCGGTTTCGGAACCGGAGGGTTTCAAGTTGGAGACACGATTCATCCGAAGAACTGTCGTGTGAGGGACTCTCTGGTACGTTACATCTATCAGGCCAAACGTCCTCCCGCTGGTGTGGAGAGGGGGGGGGGTGCCAGTTCAGGTGTCGTCCTCGTCATCTGACCGTGGTTCAAAATGACGAGGTCCGTCCCCAAATAGCCCTCGAGTTACTTTACAATGGGGCGTTAATTTACCTAAACTAAAAAACTTTTCTTAGAGGGAAATTACAGTTTCTTATTCATAATTATTTTCATATACTAATTCAATATGGAGCATTAGATGTTTCATAACATATAAAATTACTAGCGGTATCTACAGGATTTTGCTCATGGTATAAGAAGAAAAATGAGCTTTAAACTTAAGTCTAACCTCCACCCAATATGACATTGGCATATTACGCATCATCAAACAAACATAATAAGAAATTATCAAAAATAGCAACAAATTTAATTAATATAGAACGAAGTAGTCATTGCACCCACTGTTCCACACTTGTTTATCGACTTTGTATAATTTGATGAGTGAATCGTAGTTTCACTTTTCGCCAAGTTGATAATCATGCGCCAAAGCTGATGATTCCTCTAGTCTCGCAACCCTATATGGCAGGGTTGAGAAAAATACGATGCAATACAATGGTTGGCGAATTTTGAACATTGCGCCTAGAAGGGGGTTAAATTTCGGTCGTACCCAAATGTAGATGTTTGGCATTTAATGTTTTCCTGCTAAGGCTGGATTTCCTTCTTTTGGGCATAATGAATTTAGAATCATTGTTTAAAATCAGACGTAAATAAAGAAACGTATCACATATGCACATCGCAGCTCTTGCTATTTGCTCATGCGCAGTTTGAGGTATTCGCGCATGCGCGGAATAATTAAAATCGCAATTATAGAGCTCAAACCTTTTTAATTTTGATATGATTTTGATGTACTAAAACCTTCTCCAATAAATGCTTTACAAAATTGTATAAATATATCTAATATCCATTAATTATTTTTCGAATTTTTGTGATCCAAACAAGCAGACGCCTTCAAGAGACTTCATTTTGTACTATATATGTGGCGGCTCTCCACTGTGTAACGATTTTTGTTCCTTTATTTATTTTTGTAAATTTATATTTTAAAAAGTGGTGGCAACACCACCTTCTGTTTCATTTAAAGTTTTGATTATTTCAAGTATATTTAATTTGTTTAGTTAAGTTGTATTAAAGTCCCGTTTTAAAGCAACACTAAGACTTATCTTTGGGACGGACCTCGTCATTTTGAACCACGGTCAGATGACGAGGACGACATCTGAGCTGGCATTCCCCTCTCTCCACACCAGCGGGAGGACGTTTGGCCTAACAGATTTAACGTACAAGAGACCCCCTCACACGACGGTTCTTCGGTGGAATCAAGTCTCGAACCTGAAACCCTCCGGTTCCGAAGCCGAGACCTTACCACCAGGCCACCGCGGCCCTATATAATTTGTTAAGTGGTATTGTATTTTATGATAAACAATTTGTCTTCAATCAGAACTCAGAGAAGTGGTATTCTTTAAGAAGCAATAAGAATTATTTGTTCTGAAAGAATGGATCATTTTCTTCTGAAACCTATTCTTTTTTAAACAATTTTGTGAAAACGTATTCTGAATTCCAAAGAATAAAAAAAGGAAGAAGCTGTGTTCTGGCTAAAAAGGTCTATGTTTAATTTTAATAAACACTTTTTTCATTTTCATGCAGTTGGCCAGTTCCGATGTTAGATAGAGTCTAAATTAATTATGTTAATGTCTTGAGGAAATTAGCTCGCACTACATATATAGATGCAAAATTTTCAAGGTTCTTCTTTTTCTCTGATTTGGTTTAAAATTTGGTACAGATAGACATTTGAATTAAATGGCGGCATACCTAACTTCCTTTTGCCTAAATCATTGCGTCTCACTATTGTACGCTGAGAGCATAAAATACAACATACGATCAACCGGTTAGATCGGATACAGTTGTAGAAATCTAAAAACAAAACTATATGCCAAATTTTTTCTTGTCAACTACACTTTTGAGCTATCGTATTTACAAGTCATGAAAAGGTTAGGATAGCCTGGTTAGTAGGGCATTGGATACGTGTACGTTAAATTACGAATTCGAATCAGCTGGTCTAAAATTCCTCGTGTGTGGTGGTGACTGATGCACGTATAAATCTGCCGTGGTCAATAAGTCCTTCATGTTGAGAGTAATACTATTGGGGGTACTAGTTCAGAGGTGATTGATCTCTGATTCAGGTCTAAACAATGATCCGTGGTTGAGAGAATGAAAATCCGTTCCATAAAAAGAGTTGTGACGCGAGAGTGGCGAAATCGTACTCTTGGCCTTAGATGGCGCTACTGAAAAAATCAAGAGATGCACCCTATTGGCTCAAATGCTTGTCTACGTCACAGCGGGCTTGTCCAATAGCAAGTGCCATAAGAAACAACAACACAGGTCATGGATAGGCTAATAGACAAACTTCATAAGTCGTAGCATTTCTGAATTTGTAGCTTCAAAGAAATAGTCCAATTTTGATTTTTTATCAAGATGTTTTTCTCTAATCCATAATAAGCAAGAAGTAGCTTATTAAATAACAAGGAATAGCGACTGCGGTAGAGTAATTGGAGCTTACATAATTTAAGAAAAGAGTTTGCCTATTCAACGTTTGGATTTCATGGAAAAGATAATGATACATGTAGCTCATAAGTTAACCTTACAGTTGAAGCAGAATGCGAGTAACCATGAAATTATTTTCAAAACCTAAATTAAGTCTTAAAAAAAGATCAGAAATTTTAAGATTCGTCTATGTTTCAAAGTCAATTTTTTTTTAATCATTAAAATTTTTTTCAGTCATCTATATAAATAAAAATAAATGTTTGTCTGTATGTCTCCTATGCGCTGCCGTGTCGTTCATTGGATTGCGATAAAACTTCGACAGCATATTACTTGCACTTGAGGAATGTTTATAGACATAGTAATATTATACAATATATAAAAAATTATTTTCAGATATATTTACCACATCTATTAACCAAGGATTATTGTCAAAATCACACTCCAAGGAGACGCAAGAAATTCGGTAAAGGTGCTAAATTCAAACAAGATGTTGATATTTCGTAGCTATTGTACGTGAATGCTATGTAAGTCGTTCTCTGAGTAAAGGCCTTATCAGAGAGTATGCGAGAAAGTTTTAGGGGAAGCACTCTTATAGGATTAAAATTTTAATTAAAAGTTTAATAAAATTTTAGCGTTTTTGTGGCATTTTTAGAAAATATTAAGAGTACAAAATTTTTGGCATTATTTTAACTTTAAAAAATGTTAATTTAACTGTATCAACAAATTTATAGCCTTAATATATTTTCTGTGTTTAATGGATTTTAAAAGAAAATATTATACATAAATTAATGATTGAATAATTTTACATACGAGGACATAAAAATATGTTGATATCCCTATCAGAAATTTTCTTCTGCTATCTTATAATACTGTATTGCTCGTATTAAAGAGTAGTTTCACAGTTATACTTTATCACAAAATTCGAATTATGAAAACGAATATCTATTACGCTCTTTAAAAGTCACAATACAGAAACAAAATCTTTTGAACTATGTTTCAAACTTCGAGGTTTTTAAAAATATCTGAACGGCACTCACCACAGATTCGACTTTAATACGTCTTATGGTACCATCCCTTCCTGCTGCGTACACATCATCACCTTTGAGGGGTGAGGCGATGCACGTGTGTACAACATCAGGGACTGAACAGCTCCACAAAGACTGCTTGAGAGGGATGTTCCACTCGTAGATAACCCCTTCTTCGTCTGAAGATAGCAAGTGGTTGTTATTTCTCCATAGAAGAATGTGTACCTACGATACAAATTGTACACCATGCATCTATATCGAGGCGAATTGTACATCACGCATCTGTATCGAAATGAACCGTGCATCTATATCGAGATGAATCATGTTCTATATCGAGATGAACTGTACATCATGCGTCTATGTCGAGATGAATTGTACATCATGCGTCTATGTCGAGATGAATTGTACATCATGCGCATATATCGAGATCAATTGCACGTCGTGCGTCTATATCGAGAAGAATCGTGTATCTATATCGAGATGAACTGTACATGCATGCGTCTATATCGAGAAGAATCGTGTATCTATATAGAGATGAATTGTGTATCATGCGTCTAAATCGAGATGAATTGTACATCATGCATCTATATCAATACGA
>JAPMOQ010011592.1:434308-458137 GCA_026543055.1 Argiope trifasciata
TTGTACATCATGCATCTATATCGATGCGAATTGTACATCATGCATCTATATCAATACGAATTGTACATCATGCATCTATATCGATACGAATTGTACATCATGCATCTATATCGATACGAATTGTACATCATGCATCTTTCTCTACACGTTCTGGATTGAAATTTATAAGCAAATTTGGGAAATTTACTTACAAAGTACTGTGATGATATTATATGTATCGATACTATTTGTATCGATGATAAGGAAGTGGGTGCGAAATTGAAGACCTTGAAGAAATGAAGAATATAAGTGATGGTATTCCCACATTAATGAAGATTTGTTTATAGAAGTTAAGGTATGCGACGACATTAAAAATTCTGGTTGTCTACAGCATAAGCGAATGTTTTTTTTTTCTTGTTCTTTCTTCCAGTTTAGACTTTACTCTTTCCAAAACATTTTACATTTTTTAGGAAAACGAAGACCTTATCTATCATCCAAGGTCGCATATTTTTCAGCTGAAATTTGTCTTTCATGTTCATAAAAATTCTCCACCGTCAACACGGTATCTCAAAAACTAATAGAGGTATTTACATAAACATGTCAGCCTGTGTTTTAAATAATATTGGGAATGAATTGAACAAAGAGTTTTGTTGGCGGTGAAACACTTTTTCATTCATAGGTGTTTTCAGAAAAATAAAGTTGTGAATTTATGAAAAAAAAAAATGCATGTATGCGTCAATTTTTACCCATCACTTCTTTGCATCTCAAGATTTTTCTTAAATTTTTGTTCATTTCATTCATCATTATAGGCTATAACTTGTATAAAAGAAAAACAGGATTGCTGCATAACGATTTTGCGTAAAGTGCTAATCGTTTTGGTTAAATTTCATTAAAAAATTTACGACCAATTTTCCCATTTCTCAAAATATATTATATTTTCAAATATTTCTTTGTATCTATAGTATTTTGTATTATGATTTACAATACATCTAAAAACAGTAGTTTTTAATTGTCTTTGAAAAATTCAGTTTTTCGAAAATTTTCTTTCGAGCGTGAGTCGGATACCTAAAGATGGGTTCAGACGAGGCTTATTATTGTCCGAAATAGAAGATCACGTCTACTTCCGGAAAATCACGTGACCACAACGGGACAATGGCAAATGATTGTCCCATCGGGACAAACGTTGTCCGCGTTGTCTCAAGTGTTCACACGAGGACAATGCCGGGACAACAGCAGAGAGGCAACGTTTGTGGACAATAATAAGCCTCGTCTGGACCCACCTTTAAGGAGGAGATGAAAGAAAACCGAAGATTCCTTATTACGACTCTAATAATACGTTTTCTTATTTTCCACTGACTTCTTCATCCTCATAAACGACCTCTTTTTAGGTGGGAGGTGCATGAAAGCTTGCGAAGATTCACAAGAATCCTCCTCGTGTCAGAAAAGAAGAAATTCAGACATTATTTTTGTTAGACTTTATCAGATTCATGCATTTATATAATTTGAGAAGCAGTCCAAAGGATGGTCAATATTTTAACATATAAGATTCAAAATTGAATACACATAATTGCTAAATATCTACTATTACTGTTAAAAGTTCTAAACATAAACTATTATATTTATTCATATAGTTCTTTCTTTTTTAATTAATAAGCTCACTTGTATTCGAACAGACATATTTCTTTTCTCAGGATTACGTCTAAAGTTTGACTGATATTCAAAAATTTTGTTGCAAAGACAACGTGTAAAATTTCATTCTTGTAACTTGTAGCACTTTTGAAATATCTTTTTCACAGAACGGGTATAATTCTTTCTGTTCTGCAATTGTCAGATCCATGCAGAAGGTATTTGGATCTGAACTTTTTGATTCAGTCCTTGTGTTGTTTTTCCACTTCCAGCCCATCATCTCAAGAAACGACCCATCAACAGAATTCAAACCTTACCTTCCAAAGTTAGTTATTTGTTTTGGCAGTGTTTACTATACAAATTTGGTGAACACGAATCGTATAAATAAGTGTACGTTAAAGATCTTTGAGATAGCAGAGAAGAAATATCAGACTGTGTGGTTGACGTGCTGCACAGTCAATTTAAGATGATTTGCCAAGTTTTTTATATCGAAACATTGGGGTTCGAATCTGTTTTAAAGGTTGTTCTCCAAAGTTTGGAGAAGTTAACTTTATTTAAAATTCAACTTATTTTTTTTATCCAAGAGCATGCTAATGAACTATTACTTCAATGAATATGCTTTTTATGGATGCTGCTCTCCTCATTGAGCTTCCTCGACAATACATTCTTCTGTTGTTGTCTAATGCCACTTGGTCATGCCAAGCCCGAAAGAGCAGAGCTCTTTCGAATGAAGGCAGAAGTGTGCGCCTTTTGTTGTTGACGAGCACCATTAAGGTGAAAGGACGACTTTGCTCGAACGCACACGCACTACCCTTTCGAGGGGGCGGTCGAACTCATTCATCAGTCCGAGAATTTAGATCCGAATCGGAGACCGACTCCTCCCGGATTCTGTACCCACAGAGGTATCGTATAAATTATTCTGCCAAGCTTTGCTAACTTTCGGGTCAATGTAACCTCAATGTGGAGAAATGGGTACAATTTACCACTATTGAATGAAATGTATGGAGATCTCAGAGTGAAGGAAGGACCTCAAGACTGACAATAATGATTCAAGTACAGTACTGATGGGGCCGGGTCATCTGAATACCCTGAAGGATTTAAAGATGGACAGTTTCATTCCAACAATTTGAGAGTGTGCAAATGGGGAGAAAGACAGCTATTGACTACCCCGAAAGGAATATTAGTTCGACTGATCAGTTCATGGGAGATTGGACAATACTCATTCAACAATCGACCACAACGAATCCTGTCGATACCGCTACTTTCAGTGGTGGCGGGGTGGTGGGCTGTATGCAAGAAGAACTGTAACCTGAATGATAGCAATTTTACGTTTATATTGAACCTGAGTATATAATAAAGTATGAAACGAGTAAAAGCTTACTTTGCCCGTGTGCATACGGAACTCCGTTAATTTCTTGAACCCTATGCTGTAGCGGAGATGGATGATGTTGTTGTCCGTGAAAGCGAGGAGATGTCCTCCCGGAGCAAAGGACACCTGAAAGACAAGAAAAGTTTGACACAATTAGATAAAGAAGAAATTAGGGTCGCTGTAGCTTGGCTGGTAGAGCATCAGTCTCGTCACCGAAAGGATGAAAGTTCTGTCTTGTCTCAGCCAAAGACCGTTGAGTACACTCATGGCAGTTGGGGCACGTTCAATAGGTTGGGACTGCAAAGTCCCTTAAGTTCCCATCACAAATGTTACCTCTGGGGGTACTGAGTTGATCTCTGATTTGGATCCAAATTCTGACTTACGAATGGATGAATGAGTTCGACCATCCCCCAAAAGGGTCGTGTTGTGTGTTCGAGCAAACTTGTGCTTTCACCTTAACGGTGCTCGTTTAAAACGAAAGGCGCACACTTCTGCCTTCATTCGAAAGAGCTAAATCTCATTCAGCTTGGTATGAACAAGTGGCATTAGACCGACCCGACCTGACCAGAGAAGGTAGATGAATTTTACTTTAACCACTTGATATACGAATTTACGTCACTTCCTAATTAAATGATGAATTTAATAGCTTCTTCATTGGAATATTTACTATTATTTTAATTCCTGTAATAATAGTACGTTTCAAGTGACTTTTTTTCCTTTTAAATTATTTGATACTTTTCACTTAATTGCGGATTAAAAATTAAAAATTCAATCATTCGATGCGCGTCTCAGACACGTCATTGTATGCGAAGTGGTTATTACTATATTGCCGCATTGAGAAAATTTACCGCGAGCTTAGTGTCCGAATGGTCAAAGTGCGCTATCCAAACCCAGAGTTTGCGGGGTCGCCATGACTGCTATATCCGAAGCATGGATTTTTAGTTTCCTTCCTTATGTCTCGTTAGTTATCGTTTCCTTATGCTCTCTGATATTCTAGACCTTCCTTTGTTACCTAAATGAGTTGTTTCTCGAATCTTCTGTTCGTGTCTAAAAGCTGATACCCTCTATTCGTGGACCTTGTAAAGTTGCAAGTCGCTCCTTTCCTTCAATAAACTTGTTTGTTGGTTTAAAGCTGATGGTGGGTTTATTTAAATCTTCGTGACAATATTTACTTCATCAGAAGACTGACCTCGAGATTTATTTGTGGTCAAATGTAGAAATAATTCTTCCTTTTAAAAACTAAAAGATGTATTAACGTCCGATGGGATGAAGGGTAAATTAAGAACAATCAGTATCTTTCCAAAGATTTTTCTCAATAGAATTGGTACAAAATAATGTCCTTTTTCGGTAGGAATTGCAAGCTAAACTCGCATTTGTAGTCGAATTTGTATTTATTATCTGAAAGAGAAGCATTCCAATAAATGTTTATAATAATGACTAAGTATGATTGACCCGTTGATACGACTTGATGCGATATTTCATATGACTTAAATCACTGTACAATAAATACATCGTGCGACATGCATTCGATATAACATGCATTTTTTCATTACATTGTGAATAAAAGTTTTATGTTTATACCATTGAGAACAAAATCTGAAATACTGCATGCTGTAGTCTATTTGGAACAGAGTTTGATTTAAAAAAGACACAACAAGTAAAAGGATATAGGTAAGGGGAAAAAAAATCGAATTTTAAAAGCTGTTTGATTTGAAGTTGTATGAAATAAAAGAAAATTAATTTTTAGTGTGATGTAGGAGATTTGATAGATTTGTTTGGTAACAGTTTTAATAATTTTTTTTAATTCTGTCATCCATTACGCAGAAATTAATGAAATGTGAAGCAATAAATATATCTTTGACCGTAACTGTAACTTGTCTACCATTTTATTTACTATAAAATCATCTAGATGAATTGTAATTAGTCGATCACATATAAAACTTTTCATTTTTAGCTCGGATTGATGCAGAAAATATTACAAATTAACAGCATCAAGCACCCTTTTTAGTGAACATCATTTCCTTCCTCATTAAATCCTTTCTTAGCATTTTTCTTCTGAATGAAATCGTGTTCTGATTCAAGACAAGCTCTAGGACAAGTGTTCCTTTATTTATGAGAAGAAATAGATAATCACTAGAAGCTAAATCAGGGCTATATGGATATCTGCATTTTGCATGAAATACAGTGATTGCATAGAGTCTGACCCTGCCATTTAAAAGAATAACAATTTTTCTCAAAGTAGTTGTTTTCATGTAATGTCATCGGTATAGCAATCCAGAAAAAAGATAAGTCTATATTCTTCACAATTCAACAAGAGACCGATTTGCAACCAGACTTCACGTTCTAATAGTTTCAACTTACCTGAACAATATTGAAACAGTTAGCGCCATCTCTTGTCTTTCTAAGAGGGAAGAACTTCGCTACAGAATTATTTGTTTTAGTGTGTGGTGATATCTTAATAAGTCAGTAACAGCCACTGGACACTAGCGATCGTTTTTGTCTAATGGCTGCGTTATGCAACTTTAAACACAAACATCACTGGTTGGCGGAATTCATCCTCCACATTGGCATAATTCCAGCCAACACTATTGCCACATTGGTGACCTCGGACGATGAACTTCAAAACAGCTGTCGTAACGCCACCTATCCTCAGCTAGCGCAAGCATCAAAAAGTCGTCAGACTCGCTTGACGCAGCAAAACAAAGTTGTCTGACTCACTTGTCGCAGCAATCACTCTCTTCCCTCGCCATGACGCTTGGCACAATAAAATCGTTCGTTTCTCCACAGACTCATTGGTAGGGGAGTTCTGTGGTGATATCTTAATAAGCTAGTAACAGTTCCTAGACATTAGCGATAGCTTTAATCGATTGGATAAGTTAATGGACGTCAAAACCAAATA
This sequence comes from Argiope trifasciata, assembly GCA_026543055.1. Taxonomy (NCBI): domain Eukaryota; kingdom Metazoa; phylum Arthropoda; class Arachnida; order Araneae; family Araneidae; genus Argiope; species Argiope trifasciata. Next base: position 440,182 of record JAPMOQ010011592.1, read on the forward strand.
TCACAGATTCAATCCTTGGCGAAATTCAACTTATTCATTGGCACAATTCCTGTAAATACAAAAGCCAAAATATGTCTTCTCTGAACAATTATTCTAGTAATAAGGGAAAGAGTTTTACATATATATTTGATAGCCGCTGAGAGGGTCCAAAATAAATGATTGGCGTGTATTTCGTAATTGGCATATATGATCTGAATAACACGGCGACTCTCGAATCTACACGAATTTTAACGATATCTGCATTAGGACTCGAGATATGGATTCTCTGGCATATACGATATCCTTTCATAGAGATCATAAAAACTTGATAGAACTAAAGCACAATAATTCAAGTGAATTCTCTCTTTATAAAGTTGATTTTGAAATGAAGCTCTCTTTCTGCAATCTGAGAACTATGGTACTGAACTGCTATTAGTGATTTGCCATTGTCGGGTATGTTTCTAATTGTTGTGTGCCTTTGAGCACGCGTAAGTATTATAAGAGGAGAGTATTGTCTTGACATCTGAATAAGCCGGTAACAGCCACTAGGCACTAGTGATCGCTTTTGTTGAGTGGATAATTTACTGGACTTCAAACAGAACCATCCCAGGTTCGATCCTTGGCGCAATTCAACCTCCACATTGGCACAATTCCAGCCAACATCATCGCCACAAGGGAAAATGGTAAATCTTCAACCATCACAAAGTCGTCATAATCACTTGTTGCAGCAGAATCCTTTTTCTTCGTCGTCATACTTACTTATTCAGTAAAAGCTCCTTCTTCGTGCTTCCTTCATTCACGTTTTCACTATTCGCGGATTAAAAAAATGCGACCCAATTCCTAAATTCGCGGCTGAAAATTTCTTTATTCGTGGATCTAATAAGTGCATACATAATAATAAAAGGATTCCAATAGGTATCCAATCCAATATCCTTTGTAAATTCCGTCAAATGAAATAATGAAAAAAGTAAAATAGATCTTATTACAACTTTGTCTAAAGTATGTTGTTAAATGCAAACTGCAAATATAGCCAAAATCGCGAATGGAATAGGACGAGATGGGTTCGAACTGATAGAATCAAGTGACGTTCAGGAATTGCTTGAAGAATAAGATAGGATATATCGCAAGATAAAGATCGGACTGAAACCGACTTGAAGGAAATGTTCAATTCACAGTCCATTGAAGAAGAGGCTTCATTCAACAAGCACTGGAAACGTGACATTTCATTTGAAAAATCTTAGTAAAGTTTTAAGAATGGCAAATGAGCTTTGCGATTTCTTTATGAACTTCTACGGAATGAAATATTATTTTTAAGAGGCAAATTGCTAGTGCGACTGCTGTGTATCAGTCTGAACGGAAGGAGCTTTTAAAAACTGCCAAGCAAGAGAAAATTTTTCAAACCATTGCCTAAGCCGTAAGATAATTAATCAGAATGTTCAAAAACTTCAATTAAATTTATTTTTTTATATATTTGATTTTTTTTTAATTTTGTCACCTCGGAACGTATCCTGTATAAATGACCATTCCATATTCACGGTTTCTGCATTCGCGGCATATTTATGGAACATATACCCCGCGAATAAAGAGTTTATTCAGTAAAAAAAATTACCTGAGCAGGAGTTGTGACATCGAAGCGTTTCGTTTCGACCAAGGCATCGAGGACTATATTGAAGACTTTGACAGCGGCTTCGTATCCGATTGCAAGGCATGTTGATAGAGGGCACACACTTAAGCTGTAAGGAGTTGAAGATAGCTCTTCACGGAGAAATACCTTCCTTAAAAAAGATGAATATCATTCAGCATAAATTTTGCATAATGAGATCGCATAAAAAAGAAGTGACATTTGACGAGTTATTTTACAAACTCTTTTTTAACCCGACATGTTTCATATTTGCGATAATTAAATTTTATAATCGATTTTTCATCCATTTTATACCCATATTTCATCCGTTATCTTCTTTTTGATCCCATTTGTTTCATACTTTCTAAAATGGAATTCCATTAAAGATTTTTCAAAAATCCTTTACGTGTTTTGGTAGAGTTTCAAAATTTGGTACATTTGTATGTCCCCGATGTCAAAACATTTCACTAGTTACGGATCTTTATATTTAATTCCATTATAGATTTTTCAGGGTTAGTAAAATGGAGTGTTAAACGTTAGAGCAACTTTTTTCCCATATTGAAGCTAATTCAAAAAACGATGGAAGTATGTTGGCTGCAGTTCGAAAATTTGAGAAATTGCCCCCTAGATCATGGGATTTAACACTGTCGGAATTTCTTTTTATTTGATTATTTGAAGTCAAAGACTTATGCCAAAAATCCATAGGCAGCCGGCATTCTGGCATAGATGTAGCGTGTCTTCTCCGTGATCTGTTCTGTCTTTGAGCCGTGTGAATGTGCCCCCTGTAAAAAGGAGATGTGCAGGCAAATGTGAAGCATTTTGTTCTGTTCTGTCTAATACCACTTGGTCATACTAGCCGAATGAGAAGTAGTTTTTTCGAATGATGGCAGAAGTGAGCACTTTTCTTTGTTAACGAGCACCGTTAAGGTGAGACAATGCACACGACACAACCCTTTTTTAAGGGGTGGTTGAACTCATCCATCCATTGGTCAGAATGTAGATTCAAATCAGAGACCGACTCATTTCTGATTCAGTACCCCCAGAAATATCATGTGTTATGGGAACTTGGAGGACTTATTGAACGTGCCCCAACTGCCTTTAGCCAACACGGCGGTCTTTGGCCGAGGCGAGGACAGAACTCGCAACCTTTCGGTTACGAGACGGACGCTTGACCAACCAGGCTACCGTGGCCTATAATGTGGAGCATGAAGTAGCAAGGTCGTACTCTTGTCTCTAGCTGGAGGTACTGAGAAAAAAACAAGGGACGCTCATTTAGGTTTAAATCGCCTTTCTGCCAGCGGCTTTGTTAAGTGCAATAAGTAACAACAATCCATAGATACGCGTGCATTGAAGGAAGAAATTCAACGTTGAATCAACGAAATGCAAACACATTAATGCAAAATGATTACGGGAATTTCAACAAGACACTGCGCCCCAGAAAATCCGTGATGGCCATTTGCCCAATGTGTTATTCCATACATTATCCTGTTCACTTTACTATTCAATAAAAATATAACTATTCAAAACAAAAAGACTGTGTTTCTTATTTAATTTAATGCTTGCATTAACATGTTTTTTTTATGGTGAAACGATTCCGTTTTATTAACCCTAAACTTTTAGCTGCCAAATGCTTTTTGTACAGTTACCAACACTCTGCTTCATCAACATTCCGTTAGTTGCACCTTTTCTGGCAGATACTTGATAATTTCTTTTTCTAATAACTACAGGGTGCGCCAGAAAAACTTGCTTATTTGAAAGGTCAATAAAAACAAAAGTATTTCAGTTATCGTTTTAATTCTTTTTTTATTTGAGAATACAATGTCCCAATTTTTTTTATACAGTTTTAAAAATGACATCGGTTAAATGGCAACCCCCATTGCGCATACTCTGATTCAGCCGATTTTTGAAGTTCGAGTCCACTCTTTGCAGCATATCAGTAAGTATGTTGGCAATGGTGTCACGAATGTTGTTTTTGAGGTGAGCTATGGCCCGTGGTCGATCGACATAAACCAGGGATTTCAAAGTGAGCCTCATCACTGAAAAAACGACGCGTCTTCAGGCAGGTTGTCAAGCCACATTTCACATACATTGACGGGCAACAAAATCGCGTTAATTCTTTCACAACAGTGAATTTATAGGAATGAAAAGGAAGGTCCTGATGGAGAATTCGTCGAACAGTGGTGTCAGAAATTCCCAGAGGAGCTGCGTGTTTGCGAGCCGAACGCAGAACTGACTGCCTCACTCTTTCGATATTTACCGGAGTTCCGGTGGTCCGTTGATGTTCATTTCTCGGTTTAGCGGAACTCCTGTAATGAGTTAACCCACAACAGAATCGAATTACGGCCAGGAACGAGTCTGTGAGGAGGAATTTCAAAGCGAGCGCCGAAGGCATATTGCGTAGCAACAGGGGAGACCTTTAGAAAAGAAACTCTCGATGGCGAAGGACCGCTGCTCTCTACCCAAGAGTATGATGGCAACTGACTAGAGGGGGAACAAATATGGGGACTTTTCCTTCTAGTAGCGCTACCCATCACCCCTCTACCCACCCAACTCACCGCTTGAGATTTTTTTCAAATAAGTGAGTTTCTCTGAAGCACCCTGTAGAAAGCACTGTGTCGGAAAGAAAATCCCTTTTTGTTACCTTCCTAGTTTGTTTTGGAGCGAATTTTAGTACAATTCCTGCGCTTCGACTGAGATATTCGAAAAGGCATCTGTTATGGATTATCTGTGAGATACTTTATAAGTATTCACTTTTTTCTTACTTCCACATTTTTTTCGCTTTTTGCATTTTGTGTTTTTTAAATTACTATTAATAAATTTTTTCCTGTTTTAAGGTTTTTATTCCCAATTTTACAGCGTTGAACTATATTATATGTCTCAGATACAGCAGTCAGCTAATATCCACTGCAGTGCGCCTGAAAAAAATTGTGGCGAAGAAAAAATTATCTGAAAAAAAAAGAAATTAATAACATCAATGTCGATGGTATTTCTTCTGATAATTCTTCTAAAAGGTGCAGGCGTTTTCAAAAAAATGCACTTAATTAGATATTCATGCAAAAATGGTGATTCGAACTTGTGTTTGCAGCACCGAGTATTTATACTAGCTCAGGAATGTGACAGTGAATCGAACAGGAAAATTGTAGATTAAGTAAGAAGAAAATGTATTTTTTAAAATCGACTAACCTATATTTACTGACAAAACTAACTGTTATCGACTATGAAACTTTGATTATTCATTTTTGTCAACTTAACTCTTATGTGTATTATTATACATTAATTCTTTCGTATACAATAAAATACGTATGTACTATCAAAGAATTTGATTTATTGCTATTTCTTTCTACTTAAAATTGTGTTTCTAATGACATTATTAGCTTATTTTAGCAGTATGTACAAGTGTATCTTTCAGATAAAGCACGACCACATTTGTTTCAAAAAGGCACGCGACTAACGGAGTGTTAATGGTAGCAAATTCAGTCGAATCTAGGACGTCTTTATTAGTTGCAACCTCTTATCATTTTCTCTTCCATCATTGATTTGGAAATCGTGGAAATAATTTGAATGGTTTTGAATTTTAAGAGTATATTCTCATTCTAATTAACAGTTCAAAGATTATGAGGTAAAAAAAGTTACACATTAATAAGTACCGACTCCGGAAAAATGAGGGCTCATGATCAAGTCAAAGATAAAATCCTAATTTCTCAAAACTCACTCTGTGCAGAAGTCTCTCAGAGTGATTCTGGAATTCGAACAGGAGGCTTGAATTGAGACCGAGGGCAGAGTGTCGGCGTGGAGAACTTTGTGAGTGTGCTGGAAGTCCTGTATAAGGCGGAAAACATCTTCGCAGCCTTGATCCTGCGATAAGATTAAAAAAAACCCCAAGTAATACAAAAAAAATTAAAGTCAATTCCCTACTTTGTTCAACAGAGAAATTTTTTATTTTAGTTACTTTTTATTAAATAATTACAATAAAATAAATGTGTATATAAAAATGACAGATTCTCGATACTCAGTGGCAAAAGAAATTTTTTTCCAGCTATGTACACGCTTCGCCGCTGACGGTGTTTATTCCTAAATTGATATCCTGCTAAATATCTAACATAAGAGAATTTTTTCACCCGTATAAAACTGAAATTCATTAATTTATCAAAAAATTATTGATTTTTGGAAGAACAGAACTCGCATTCTTCACCTTCACGTGAAAACTACTTTATAGCCTTGCATTTCAACGATTGAGACTTCTTCTTGTATATAGCCGACCCCCCCGCCACCACTGCACGTAGCAGTATCGACAGGATTTGTTGTGGTCGACTGCTAGATAAGTATTGTCCAACATACATTGAAAGATCAGTTAAACTGACATTCCATCCGACCGATTGAGCTACTGACTGTTGATTTCAATTATCATGGCAAACTATTAAAACTGCCTTTAAAGTATTGAAAATTACTTGAATTGAGTTAATATTTTAAAAAGACAACCTCGTAAACATCGAGTGCCATCAAGTTTATTAAATTGTAATTGAACTTGAGTACATGAATAAAAGCATTTTATTAACGGTTGAAAATGTGAACAAGGTATATATATATATATATATATATATATATATATATATATATATATACAAGGTGGCCAGAAATAAAACACCCCTACTCTGACCTCCATGGATATCGAACTGCTCAGTGTAAAGGCTCAAAATTTTGTACACATACTATTCAAAATATGGGGAAACGGATTTCACGAAAAAAAAATTAGTTCCTGAAATCACCGATAGGTGGCGCTGCACAACTGGAACTATGATCAAAAGACACAAATAATAATAAAAATTAAAATGTTTATGCGGAATGGAATGCTTCCATGCTTCCTTTTTAATTTTTCTGCCCCTTATGGAAAATAAAAATAGTAAAGAAGCTAGAACTCCCGTTGTAACTGCAATTTCATACTGTAACCAGAAAAATTTGCATAAAGCATGGTTAGAAGCCATGTTCTGGGTATAAAAGAAGTTAAAAGGTGGGGAATGTCATTCTTATTAGTGATGGCTGTCACGCTGCCAGAACGCGCTTTGCTTGTGAAGTTGTTTTACGAGAATAAAGGAAATGCTCCAGCAGCACTTCGAGAGTTTCGCCGACTTAAGGATTTGCGTAAGGGACCATTGCTTCCACAAGCTCTCAGGAGAATGATCGCTCGATTCGAGGAAACTGGACATCTTGGAGTTCAGCCTGGTCGAGGACGCAAACCGGTTCGTTCAGATGTCGTTGAAGATGTTGCCACCGGTATTGTTGAACAGTCAATGGATAATGTTTTAGGCTGCAGTAGTGCACGTGCAGTGTCACGACACTTGGGTGTTCCCTATAGCACAGTGTGGAACGTACTCAGAAAAATGGTGCATTGTTTCCCGTACAAAATCCGCCCTAATCAACAATTGCTGGCCACAGACAGGGAGATGCGACTGACCTTTGCATTGACATTTCTTGCTAGAGTTGAAGTGGATGCATCGTCGCCGTGGCAGATTCTGTGGAGCGATGAGGCCCATTTCCACCTCAGTGGAACAGTGAACACCCATAACTGTCGCATATGGGACACGACAAACCCCCGTACCTTCCAAGAGATTCCACTCCACTCACCGAAAGTTACAGTCTGGTGTGGATTCACAGCCACATTCATCCTTGGACCGTTCTTTTTCGAAGAGGTTACTTCCAATGGCCTTGAGACATGTACCGTGACGGCCAACAGGTACAAAAGGATGCTCGAAACATTTGTTGTACCCCATTTGCAGCAGCGCCAATGCCTTGACACCATTACTTTTATGCAAGATGGAGCACCTCCACAAATTGGACTCCCTGCGCAACAGTTTCTTCGCCAACATTTCACCACTGACAGAATAAGTCGCGCGTTTCCGACAACTTGGCCATCTCGTTCACCGGATCTTAATCCGTGTGATTTTTGGCTTTGGGGACACTTAAAAAACCTTGTTTATCGAGAACGTCTGATAACCTTGGCAGATTTGAAAGAGAGTATCAGTCTGCATGTGAGAAGCATCTCAGATGACCAGTTACGATCCGCAGTTTAACAAGCTGTCCACAGACTTCACATTTTACATCTTCAGGAAGGGAACCATATTGAGCAGCATTCCCTGCATCGATAACGTCCTTGTTTCATGTATGCTTGGTACTTTCAAATAAAATGTGTTTAAAACGTGTTTTTGTGTCTTTTCAGCATACGTCCAGTGGTACAGCGCCACCTATCGGTGATTTCTGGAACTAAATTTTTTTTTCGTGAAATCCGTTTCCCCATTTTTTGAATAGTATGTCCACAAATTTTCAAGCCTTTACACTGAGTAGTTCGATATCCAGGGAGGTCAGAGTAGGGGTGTTTTATTTCTGGCCACCCGGTATATATATATATATATATATATATATATATATATATATAGGGGGAGTGTGAACTAATAGTGGGAATTTAAAATTAGAGGTAATTAGTTCCAAACTGCCCTATTTACAGTGGAACAGACATAATTCCAACCGTTGGGAGTGGTTTTTCTAAAATCTTTATCGTATATTCTCTAATAAAGTTATTATTCCTGAGAACTCCATGCATGATATTGTCGTATAATACAAGACGTGTGTGTTTATTGACACATCAAAAAACCACGGAAAAGTTTGCCGGTTTTACCGACGTTTGTGGGAAGTTTACCGATATTTTGCCGGAAGTTCCGGACCTATGTCTACATGCAAGAATGCTCATACTATGGGTCAGTTGGCAAATTTGTGAGAAAATCCGAAAGGTCACAGGTCATCGGAACGCGGCTTTAGATTACCACTCAAGACTTGTTCATTGAATGGCTTGAGCATGTGCAATGGTAAGTAGCAACACGGAGAGATTTTGTTCAACACACGATAAAGGAGGGATGAAAGCGTAGCAGTTTTCTTTCCAAAGGAGCAAATTATACAGGGTGCGCCAGAGAAACCGACTTATTTAAAAAAAACTCTCGAGTGGTGAGTTGGGAGAGTAAATGGGTGATAGGTGGTGCTACTAGAGGGACTAGTTCCCAAGTTAGTTTCTCCCTTGTCAGTTGCCATCATGCTGTGGTCTAGATAACAGCGGGTCTTTGTCGTCGAGAGCTTCTTTCATAACGGTCACTGACTTGTTGCTATGCAACGTGCCTTCCTCGCTCATTTTGAAATTCCTCCTCACAGACCCGTTCCTGGCAGTCATTCGATTCTGTCATGGGTTAACTCATTTTGGGAGTGTCGCCAAACCCAGAAATGGACATCAACGGACCACCAGAACTCCGGAAAATGTCGAAAGAGTAAGGCAGTCAGTTCTGCGTTAAACTCGCAAACACTCAGTTAGTCTGGGAACTTCTGACAACACGAGACCTTCCTCCATCTCTGTCTCCATTAAGACCTTCCATTTTTTTCCTATAAATTGGCTGTTGTGCAAGAATTAAAGCGATTTTGTTGCCCGTCAGAATGTATGTGAAATGCTGCTTGACAACCTGCCTGAAGACGCGGTCGTTTTTTTTTCAGTGACGAGGCTCAGTTTGAAATCCCCTTTTTTATGTCGATCGACCACAGACCACAGCTCACCTCAAGAACAACATTTGCGACGCCATTGCCAACATACCGATTGATATGCTGCGAAGAGTGGACACGAACTTCAAAAATCGAATGAATCAGTGTATGCGCAATGGGGGTTCCATTTAACCAATGTCATTTTCAAAATTGTAGAAAAAAAATTGGGATATTGTATTCTCAATTAAAAAAGAATTAAAACAATGACTGAAGTACTTTTGTTTTTATTGACCTTTCAAATAAGTAAATTTTTCTGGCGCACCCTGTATATATAAAAAAATAATAAGGGAATTTTACTTGAGGTCTGTCAGCAAAGCTGTATGTTAAAATCCGACCATCCATTGTAGCAATGCCAATTGTGTCCTCTTGAGGGTTCAAGGTCATCTGAAGCACCCTGGATCTTTCTGAGGGGTTTGGTATCTGACAAGGGTAAAGGAAATTATAATTAGCTACAGAAAATTCTACTTTATGAAAAAGTAAAGTGGCAAAAGATTATGCACACAACGAAATCTGCTTTCTTCACTCATTCTACTTCACATTTAGAATCCAGTGAATCAGCAAAGATTACAGAACTAATTATCGTCGCATTTTCTTTTGTGAAGAAGCCAGTGTGACTTATTTTTATCGTTGATTTTGGTAAACATGTAACAGACGCAGATCAAAATTACATTAAAGCACGGCAGATATTAAAGAATTAAAATAGTTTTCAGGCAACATTACAGGCTGCGGTGGCCTGGTGGTGAGATCTCGGTTTCGGAACCGGAGGGTTTCAGATTCGAGACTCGATTCCAACGAAGAACCGTCGTGTGAGGGGGGTCTCTTGCACGTTAAATCTGTCAGGCCAAATGCCCTCCCGCTGGTGTGGTGTGGTGTGGAGAGGGGAGTGCCAGCTCAGGTGTCGTCCTCGGCATCAGATCGTGGTTCAAAATAAGGAGGTCTATCCCAAGTTAGCCCTAACTTGCTATACAACGGGACATTAACATAACTAAAATTAATCTAAACAGACAAAATTACTAACACTAAATTAAACAATTTTTTTTTTCAAATTATGGAATAACAAATTTTAAATAAGTAAAAAAATAATTAAGATATTTTGCAATAAATTATAACACCCAAATTTTACATGAGAAATTTAATTTAAACTTAATTAAAAAAAGGATTTGAAAAATATTATAAAAATAAATATTTATTGACATAAAATATACGATACTAAACTAATGAAACTGTTAGTCACATTAATACCTTGTTTGAAAGCAACAAACGGGCTGATTTAGATACGTGCATTATAATTTTGAAATCTGATTAGACAACAAGGACGACGTGTGGAAACTCCATTCAAAGCTCCCGTCTCATGCTAGAGAGAACAGGTTTGTTCCATGATGTGTTATTTAACATGTAACAAGTCCGCATGCATCTAGTGTAATAGGATTTCGAATCTGAAATCCTCTGGCCGAGTTTTTACCGCTAAGTCACCGCAACATTCTTGTGAAAATATATTCATCTATATAAATAAAAGTGAATGTTTATCTGTATGTCTCTGCCGTGCCGCTCATCCAATTCTATTCTGTTCTATGTTAAGTGCTTACGAGTCGAATACTCAAGAAATTTATTTGAGTCTGCTTAAGATGGAAAAACATTAAAAATAATGTTACTTATCAGAAATAGCTTGAATCATGAAGTTATATATATTATTTACACTTCTCCTTTATATGTCATTCAATCTCAATGAATGTTTTCATTTCCGTTGTGAAAATAAATATCATTCTATCAATCCTAATTAAAAGAGACAATTATTTTAAACTTCAAACGAATATTTTAGAAAAATTTCTTCTTCGGCAACAACGTTAGGTAGTTCATAAATGAATGAAAAAATCAAATTGATATAAATTAATTTGTGAAGAATTAATAAGGAAGGAAATATTTGTTAACATGTCACATCTATATATTTAATGTAATTGCGGTCCATAAATTAATTAATACAACTTTAAAAGTTAGTATAAAATTCTGATCGAAAACATGCTCTGAACGACGGATTTTTTTAAACGTTATTTGAGTCAAAAAAGACCTACCAAAGATTAGAATTTAAGTAAATAACATCTAAATTTAAATTACTACTAAAATTCATACTTAATATAAAATGAATGCGTCTGTTTATTTGAACCTTAAAAACTCAATAAATATTTAACGGATATTAGATACATACCATTCTGTAGAGCATTTATTGGGAAAGGTTTTAATCTATTAAAGTCATATCAAAATAATAAAGAGCGATCTGTAATTGCGATTTTAATTATTCCTCGCATGTGCGAATAGAAGTTCAGTTAACGTCAAGTTTTAAAGCAACACTAGAGCTATTTTGGTACGTACCTCGTCATTTTGAACCATGGTCAGATGACGAGGACGACACCTGAAATGGCACCCCCCCTCTCCACACCACACCAGCTGGAGGACGTTTGGCCTGACAGATTTAACGTGCAAAAGACCCCCTCACACGACGGTTCTTCGGTGGAATCGAGTCCCGAACCTGAAACCCTCCGGTTCCGAAGTCGAAACCTTACCACCAGACCACCGCGGCCCCCCCAATATTGGCAAGAACATATTAAATGCTAAAAGTCTTCATTTGTTGGCCGATAAGGAAAATGCAGAGGGAAGGTAACTTTCAGTTAGTGAATACCCGAGAAATAATGAACTTATCCCGCTTGGCGCAATGTTCAAAAATCACCAACTCGCCAACGTTTTTATTTACTTTTCATTTTCTATTAATCACATTTGATAAAATTTTCTTGATCCGTTATGAATTTTTCAATTTTGTTCTTTAAAACGATTTTAAGGCGTTTCGATGACAGCTTCGACCACCCGGAAGATTTGTCAATACGTTCACGGTCCATAGAGAGAGCCCTGGTTTGGAATAAATAGTGAAATTCAAAGCACGGTCGGTCTAATGCCACTTGGTCATACCAAGCCGAATGAGCGGAGCTCTTTCGAATGCAGGCAGAAGTGTGCGCCTCTTGTTGTGAACGAGCACCGTTCAGGTGAAAGGACGACTTTGCTCGAACACACACGACACGGCCCTTTTTAGGGGGCGGTCGGACTCATTCTTCCATCTGCAAGTCAGAGAGCGACTCTTCCCTGATTCAGTAATCCTAGAAGTTATGGGAGCTTGGAGGACTTAGCAATCACGACCTATTGAACGTGCGCCAATTTCCATTAGCGGTTTTTCCGCTACCTTTCCGTTACGAGACAGACGCTCTACCAACGAGGATACTGCGGCCGCTCAAAACTCGGTTAACACGTTGACTGCCATCTACGAGATAGCCCGTAGATTGCGTTCTTTTCTAGGACCAAACCATCTATGCTATTAGATGACACCTTCTCTACTACAGTTAAAAGATAGCAAAGAAAGAGTCATCTAATTAGACATATAGTCCTGATTTCAGGCGGGGTTGTGGCAGTGAACGGGTTAATAATGTCTTAGAAGTATGGATATATTTTTGGCTGACATGTTAGTATACCAAAAATATTTCATTAAATATGACTAATTTTACGGTTATAAAACAGGGTCATTGTATAAAAATGTGTGTTTCATAATTTTTCCAGGGCTATATGAATTAATTAAAAAAATAATATATAATTCCTTATTTCATTTTGAGCATTTTTCAAATTTTAAATAGATGCTTATTTATAACGATTTGGTGATTGACAACTGAATTAACGAACAGAATGAGCATGCCGTATACCACAATGAAATCCTTACATTCAATATTTTCTGCAGTCTGAAGTCTTCTTCGAAATACAAAACTGAAGTGTGTCCGTAACTGCATAGAAACCCGTCCGTGGTTGGAACAAGGCACGTCACATTTTGGTCATCCAGTGTTGCACTTCTGCAAAAAGAAGAGTAATTCATTACGAATCATAATTCTGCTTCAATTAAATCGAAGCCCAGTGCTCATTTTGTGCCCATATATTTTATTGTTTATTTCCTGCCATCGATTCATACTGTTAAGGTTCGTGATGAAATAAGTATGGAAACGAATTTCTAATATGTTTTCTCTGTGCAATTATTCTAGCAGTAAGGGAGAGAGTTTTACAGATAAATTTAATGGCTGCTGAGAGGGTGTGGCGGAATTGTACCAATCTGTAGTTTGAATTCCGCCAAGGATCGAACCTGCGATGCTTGAGTTTGAAGTGCAGTAACTTACCCATTCGACAAATGTGATCGCTAATGTCTAGCGGCTGTTACTGGCTTATTAAGATGCCACAACAAGACTTCCCTACCAGTGAGGCGGTAGAGAGGAATGATTTTTATAGCGCCAAGTGTTATGGCGAGCGAAAGGAGTGTTTCCGTACCGCCAAGCGTTATATCGAGCCGTCCGTTACGTCCGGGTCACCAACGTAGCATTCCTTTTTGTCGAATGGTTAAGTTACTGAACTTCAAACCCAAACATCTCGGGTTCGATCCTTGGCGAAATTCAACCTCAACATTGACACAATTCCAGCCAACACCACCGACACAAGGGTGCAAGATAAATATTGACATTCCACTCTTGTTTATCAACTTTGTATAATTTGATGGGTGAACCGTCGTTTCACTTTTCGCCAAGTTGATAATTACGCTCCGAAACTGGCATTTTCACCAGTCTGGCAACAATATTATCTTTCTCCTTCATTATGGACTATGACTAGATCGGAAAAAACTGCGGCGCAAAACCATGGTTGGCGAGTTGACGATTTTTGAACATTGCGCCAAGTGGGGGGTAAACTCCGGTAACTATGTTCATTATTTCTCTGCTATTCGTTAACTGAAAGTGTATTCCCTCTGCATTTTCTTCATCGCGCAACAAAAGAAGACTTTTAGCATTTAATGTGTTCCTGCCAAGGCTGGAATGTATCGTATCAAGGCACAAATGTATCGTATATGCGTAGCATAGCTCTTGTTATTTGCACATGCGTCGAATAGTTAAAATCGCAACTATAAAGTTCTTTTTTTATTTTGATAAGACTTTAATGTATTAAAACCTTTCCCAATAAATGCTCTACAAAACGATATAAATATCTCCAATATCCATTAACTATTTCTCGAGTTTTTAAAGTTCAAATAAACAGACGTTTTCAGGAGACATCGTTTTATATCACGTATAGATTTTAATAGTAATTCGAATTTTAGATGTTATTTACTTAAATTCTAATCTTTGGTAGCTTTTTTTTTTTGATAAAAGAATTTCTCATAAATTAAAATCCAATGCATATTTTTGATTCTAATTTGGAACAGTAATATTTCAATATGTTATGCAGTTTCCAAACTAGAGAATAAATAATCTTCTAGAAGTGCAAGTGGATATTCGTTTTAGCGGTTCACAATGGAAAAAAGGGAGATTTCATATCCTTTATCAGCTGAATCCCAATATTTAAAGAATGAATAGAAACACAACTTTTCTTTTAGTTCAGATGTGTAACCCTGACTGTTTTCCTCAGCCCTCTAGTGGCCGCTGCCATGAGAAATCAGTCCATGTCTTGGAAGCGAGCGTAACACATGATGTAGTCCCAGAATATTATTTTAATGCAAACATGTTATAAGTTACTCTCCTAAATGGTTTTGTCTCCATGTAAATCATGTCCTTTAATGTCATTACATGTATTTTTAACTCAATTAGCATGATTTATTGATTTTAATAGTCTACCCTGACAGAATTAAAATTTTGGTGCCATTTCGGTCACCGGTGTTTGATAATTCTAAAGCTAATTAAGCTAAGGAATTTCTTAAGCTACCTGCAAAATGTTAAGCAAATCATTAGACAAACCTCTAAACTAAAATATTTCTTTGTTTTGTTGCTTTATACCTCTGTTTAAGGAAAAATTAACTTTTTTTCCATTTTTTAAAAGTTTTCTACTTAAAATATCTTAATTTCTATAATAATTTTACATGGAATAATTTAGTTGTTATAATTTTTCGACTGGAATATTTAAGTTTCGCAGGCATTTTTTCATTATATATATACACTGAAGTGACAAAAGTCATGGGATGACTGTTAATATCGTGTCGGTCCTCCTTTTGCCCGGCGAAGTGCAACAACTCGACGTGTCATGGAGTCCACAAGTCGTTGGAAGTCCTCTGCAGGAATATTGAGCCTTGCTGTCTGTATAGTCGTCCATAATTGTGAAAGTGTGGATGGTGCAGGAGTTTGGGCACGAACGGACCTTTCAATGATGCCCCATAAATGCTCGATGGGATTCATATCGGACGATCTAGGTGGCCAGATCATGCGCTGGAATTGTCCGGAATGTTCTTCAAACCAATCGCGAAAAGTTCTGGCCCGGTGACATGGCGCATTGTCATCTATAAAAATCCCATCGTTGTGTGGGTACGTGAAGTCCATGAATGGCTGCAAGTGATCTGCAAGCAGCTGAACATAACCATTTCCAGTCAATGATCGATTCAGTTGCACCAGATAACCGAGTCCATGCCATGTAAAAACAGCCCACACCATTATGCAGCCACCACCAGCTTGAACAGTGCCTTGCTGACAGTTTGGGTCCATGGCTCCGTGGGGTCTGCGCCACACTCGAATTCTACCATCATCTCGTAACGACTGAAATCGTGACTCATCTGACCACGCCATGGTTTTCCATTGGTCTAGGGACCAGTCGATATGCTCACGAGCCCAGGAGAGTCGCTGCAGGCGATGTCGTGCTGTCAAGAAAGGCACTCGAGTCGGTCTTCTGCTGTCATAGCCCAAGGAAGACAAATTTCGCCGCACAGTCCTATCGGACACGTCCCACATTGATTCCTGCAGTTATTTGACGAAGTGTTGCGTGTCTATTAACATTGACCATTCTACACAGACGTCGGCGGTCTCGGTCGTTAAGTGCAGGTGGTCGCCCACTGCGCTGTCCATGATGGGATGGGATGCCTGAAATTTCATACTCTCGGCACACTCTTGATACTGTGGATCTCGGAATGTTGAATTCACTAACGAAATCCGCAGTGGAATGACCATGCGTCTAGCTCCAACTAACATTCCACGTTCAATGTCTGTTAATTCAAGTCGTGCCGCCATAAATCACGAAAAACCTGTTCACATGAATAACTTGAACACAAATGAAAGCTCTGGAAAACGAACTGCGCATTTATACTTTTTCGCTGCGATACTACTGCCATCTGTATATTTGCATATTGCTATCCCATGACTTTTGTCACTTCAGTGTATATATATATATATATATATATATATATATATATATATATTAATGATGAATGGCTCCAACTTATTTTTTCTGTGAATTTTTTTATGTCTCTTTATTTACCTGGCAAAAGTCCTTAATTCCGTATCTCAATAGCCCCAGACGCCTTAATTCAATCATTGCAAGATTCGGCACAGGCCCCTTTAAAAACATGAAAACAGCACCAGACAATAGATCCTTCTACATTTGCAAGTAATGCCTCTCATCACAATGAAGCCCAGAACACATCTTCAACTGCCCTGCCATTGCTGCTGCCATTTGAATGGGATTATAAATTTCATTATATAACGCCATAGGCCCGACTTATCACTGCATCGCTTCTGAATCAGGATATATGAGCTGAATATTTCAATTAACAATATTTTCTTCTTATTTTTTTTAAAGGTAAGAAAATCAGTGATTCTCTTGCGCATACTTTAACGGTTCTTCTTCGAAATAGGTATACCCCCAGTGTTGCTTCAAAACGGGTCATTAATGTAACTAAACTAAACCTTCGAATTGGGTATAGCCTTAGTGTTGCTTCAAACCGGGACGTAAATGCAACTAAACTAAGCCTTCGAATTGGGTTTAGCCCCAGTGTTGCTTCAAAACTGGAAGTTAATATAACTAAACTAAACCTTCGAATTGGGTATAGCACTAGTGTTGCTTCAAAACGTGAAGTTAATATAACTAAACTAAAACTTCGAATTGGGTATAGTACTAGTGTTGCTTCAAAACGGGACGTTAATGTAATTAAACTAAACTAAACCTTCGAATTGGGTATAGAACTAGAGTTACTTCAAAATGGACTTTAATGTAACTAAATTAAACTAAACTGAACCTTCGAATAGGGTGTAGCCTAGTGTTGCTTCAAAATTGGTCGTTAATATAACTAAACTAAACCTTCGAATGGGGTACGCCTTTCTTTAACGAACATCGCTTTGTTATCTCTCTAACTTATAAATATTTTATAATCCTATACATTCTACATTTTCATGCGTCCTAATTCCTGGGCGACTTTCACTTGCTGCACCAAATGCATGTTCTGGAAGACCAGAATCATTCCATCGGAAGTCCCCACGACCACCAGCGAAGAATCCTTCATCCAACCCACGCAGTGGAACGACTTCTTGGTGCGTTCGAACCCGTGCAGGGCGTTCTCGTGGATCTTCAGGTTCTCTTTGAAGTGGTAGGATCTCAAGAAAGAGCGCCCCACAGCAACCAGGCACTTGGAGTCGGACGGACAGAAAGCGAACTAAAATGAAAAATCAGAAACATTCATAAAATTGGCCTGCTTTTATAAATAGGGATACAATGGAACTTTATTAATTCGAATTATTCGACGATAGATAATTCAATTCTTTTCTAGTCTCTTGGTTTCTGTATTGACAAAAATATTGAAATTTCGTTCATAATTTAAATTTTCCAAGGTCAATTGAAAGTCAAACATAAAAACTGAAAACGATTTTATGGATACATTGAATATTTATTACTAAATATGAATACAGTGGAATTTACAACTAAATATGGATACAGTGGAATTTACTACTAAATATGGATTCAGTG
>JAPMOQ010011592.1:458147-469630 GCA_026543055.1 Argiope trifasciata
TACTAAATATGGATTCAGTGGAATTTACAACTAAATATGGATACAGTGGAATTTACTGTTTGTAATCTAATTAAATTCTAATTGTAATCCAAGCATTGTGTCAATAAGCATTTCCTTTTGCTTTAAAAATAAGTAGAAAATTAAATGAATATGTTTGCAAATTTTTAGTTTTTAATTTTAAATAACGTTGAAAGAAAATAAATAAAAAGGTATTTATTAAAAAAAAGATATTTAAAAAGGTATATAGTGGTGTTTACTACTAAATATGAATACAGTGGAATTTATTTCTAAATATGGATACAATGGAATTTACTACTCTATAGGATACAGTGGAATTTATTGCTAAATATGGATATAGTAAAATTTTTTTACTATACTAATTGGTACTCGGCGTGTAGCTGCCGCCGAAAAAACTCTATTAGATGAAAACAATCAATATTTTTGCAATGTTTTTTTCGAAATAGGATGAACGGTACGACATTATGTAAAATACGGAGAAACAAATATTCATTTTTATATATTAGATTAGTATATTATTTTATAATTATGAAGTTATTCTTTCAGAATGATAACGAAAGAACTATTTATTGTATCTCGTGACTCGTTTAAAATTCGATCGGAATTCTCAAATTTAATTTTAGAAAATGCGATTGAAATAATTTTTTTTAAATTGATTAAATGTAGAAAGTATATTTATACCATAAAATCGTTATTATAGTTGAAACGATAATTTTTGAAAATTAAGGTGGTGCAAAATTATTTGTACTACAATATTTTTGGAAGTTACTGCGAAAAACATTAAAATTAAATGAACCCAGTGTTGGTCTTAACAAAAGTTTCTCGCATCATATGTAATAAAGTTGTTACCTCTGAAAATGACTTGGATGACATTTGCGTACTATAGCTACGAAATATTAACCTTTCACTTGGATTTAGCATTTCTACAGAATTTGTTGTTCCCTCGGCGAGTTATTTGTTAATTGATCCTTGGTAAATAGATGCGTTTGAGATTCGATTTTTTTAATTTTAGCTAACTATACTATTCCTATAACCATCCCGTGGATGTAAACAATAAACTGACCAAATTTCATCGCAATCGGATGAACGGTTTAGGAAGGCATAAGAGACATACAGACAAACATTCGTTTTTATTTATATAGATTTATATCTTTTTTTTATTTGCTATGAACTGATTAAATAAATTTCACATTTTTTTATAGAAAAAATAAGATTATAATTTATATTGAAGCAAATTACACTTTCAAAAATTTATTTCATATTTATAATTAACAGCTTAAAAATTAAATAATCTGACTGAACAAATTGGCCGCCCAAAAATAAATTATCAGATTGGACAAACGGGTCGCCAAAGTGATGAATGTGAATAAACCATTGAACGAAAAACAAGAGGTCTTCCTGTATAAGAAAAGAAAATAATGCAAATAATAAATTCAAAAAATTCTGGGATTAATCTAATCTTATTTATTGCAACAAACTGTCGTGACACATGAATAGAAGTCATTTGCTTTTAAGCGTGGAACATTTCTTTTTTGTAATAATAAAGCGTATAGACTTGCCTCCCACTTTTCGAATTAGTTACTGATACTTGAAATAATTTTTTTTTGAAGTTTTGATTAAGATTTTTATAGAGGATTGAACTAAAGTTTGGTACTTTTTCTATAATCACTTTACATCATTTTAAAATTCAAACTGTTATCTTTTCTATAATACAAATTAGTTTTTGTGCAATTTCCCGTAATTTTAGCAAATCTAAAAAGGTGCAGATATAAAACACAATTTACCTGAATTTATTTTTCATTGAAGGTATGAAACCTGAACAATTTTCAAAGATATATGAAATTTTTTTTCAAAGATATATGAAAAATAAATTATAAGTTTTTAATTTATTTTTCATCTGTTCTTATATGAAAGCTGGGTTTCGAAAATAAGGTTTAGTTTAGTTATATTAACGCCCCGTTGTAAAAAAAAAACACTAGGGCTATTTTCGTACGGACCTCGTCATTTTGGATCATGGTCAGATGCCGAGGACGACACCTGAACTGGCACCCCCCTCAAAAATAAGGAGAATAAAGAACATTATGCTGTTTGGAAGGTGATTAGTAGATTCCATTCTTAGAAAATAGTTAATTATTAAAGGCCTAAACTGACAAAAAAACAGTTCCAAAACCCCAAAACTATAAATTAATAATAAATAAAATACTTTTTAAAGCAAATATAATTTTGAATGCCAAAAGAATTTTTGACACATTTTGATTAAATACTTTTTTTTTTCCATTTTTCACCGCTTTTAGTGATGTCAATAAAGAAAAGATAGCCTTTCTAAAAAATAGAATATGGATAAAAGAATTTACGAATTTTCCCTTATTTCTGAGGAGAACATTTACTATTTTTGAAATTTCTATATTCATATAATTTCCTTTTTATTATGCATTTTTGAGTTCAGCGGTTATGTCATTTTTGAGCCCCTAAAGATAATTATAAATTCATAAACAAAATATACTAAATCAAAATACAAATATAAATTAAAATAAGTATAAATAAATATAAATTAAAAGTACAAAAATAAATTAAATCAAGAAAATTAAGGACTTCTTTTAAATTAATAATAAATCGTCACAAAAATTAGATGAAGTAAAACCGAAGCAAACATTATGTCAAATCCACACATTTTATTTACCTTATATATTTTAGCTCGAGGTTCTAAGCGAAAAGGACGAAACACTGTTTCTAGACGCCTTTTTTCTAAATTCCACAAGACGAACGCCCAGTCCGGAGGGCCCCCTTGGGCCCCTACACGTTCATTGTCCTCTGCAAAGCCCACCCACACGTAGGCATCACTGAAAAAGCAAAGAAAAACAAATAAATAAATAATGTCGTCAGAGGTTAGTTTTTCAGCTTTTGAAAATGATTCTTATGAAGAATGGAATTTTTTAAAGATTGTTCTTAGCAAAAGATACAACGGAAAAAAATAAAATACATACTAATAATAAAGACGTGTGCGTGTGCGTGTGTGCGTGCTTGTGTTGGCTTCAGACAGTTTGACTTTCAACAACATGATTTGACATATATACACTTTGAAGGTCAAAAATTTGCATCGCGGACCATTTTTTTAGAATTTTTAATTAGAATTGAAATTAATTAAAAAACAAACTGAATTTTGGTATTTTTCGATTAGTGATAGAAAAAATATTTCTAAACGCGCGGTGGTTTCTGATCGAAATCAAAGGCTCTAAAATTGCTTAGTGCTCCGAATTGCTTAGTGCTTGAAATTGGTCTTCGAAACTCAGAGTCGAAACGGATACGTTTTACGTTGAACTTTGATGGCTGTAATTCAGAATCCAAATGGACATGTTATGTGATTTGAAATTGAGTGATGCGATTGAGAATCTCTAACACACTGTGTGCATTTACAGTTTCTTCTTTTCCCTTGTAAAGCTATTTTAAGTTCATTTGCTTCTGATTTGAAATTTTCATCATTCGTGTTTGTTGATTGAAGGTTTTGTTCCCACCTCTGTTTGCCTTTCCGTTTCCTTTTTTTTTTCCTTTACAAGACTTCATTGGTTATTCTAGCTTCATTTCTAGCTTAGGGAACTCCATTTATGATTTATTCATTGTCTACACCATTTCGAACTTCAAAGACCCAACCAAAACAACAAGTTCTTTTTCCTCTATTGTTTCCGTTTCTCAGCTCCTAATTACGTAAGCAACGTAAATGTGGTATCGTTCGATAGAGGACATCGAATAGCGGGTATTGATGCCAATCGTAAAAAGGGTTTTTGTAAAACTTAGGTCGTAAACTTATCTCGAAAATTCATATTTCATAAAAAGCTTAGGGTTCTCCATTTATGATTTACTCATTGCCTACAAGATTTCGAACTTCAAAACCTCCCTAACCAAAACAACGACAAGTTCTTTTCCCTCCATCGTTTTCGTTTCTCAGCTCCTGATAGAGTAAACGACGTAAATGTGGTATCGTTCGATAGAGGACATCGGGTAGAGCGTATCGATGCCGATCGTAAAGAGTGCTTTTGCAAAACTGAGGTCGAAAATCTTGCTTGAAAATTCAAATTAGAGAGCCTGTATCTCGCGAATCACTTGGAGTAGCAACGTGAAACTCGTATCGTTACGCGTATTTCGGCGAGCACTATCGAACGATAGGAACAAAAGCAATGTAACTCGATTTTGTAAATTTCGAGACCCGAGTTTCGGTAACAAAGTCAGTCCACTCTATTCATCGAGGCGAGGGTTTAGATGGATCACACTCGTCTCTACGTTGCACAAAAGTAGAGTATATAAAACTTCCGGACAGAGTATATAAAACAGCCGACCACCCCGCCACCATTGAACGTAACATTTCCAGACTGACCGGAAGTTGACGTCATCGACGTCTCGGGACCCATACTAACTTCATGGCATCAACCTGACATTGATTTGACCTATACTGAGCAAAATTCGTACTGCGCATGCGTAATTGATCCGAATTCTGGGGATTTGGAGGACCCCGGGGGATGTTTCTAAGAGAAAAACCAATGTTTCTAACATATGTAGATTATGAGATATAATGAAAACCATTGGCTCATACCTAGTAGATGACTCTATGGGGGGAGGTCTTCCATAGCCCCATAGGATTACCATCGTGAAAACCCCATGTCTCTAAGATATGTAGTTTTCGAGATATAACGAAAATAAACTGCGCTCGCGCAATTGATGACTCCATGGGAGATTCTACTATAGTCCCGTAAGATTACTATGATGATAACCCCATGTGTCTAATAGCAGGTCAACCTTTTAAAAACGCATCTGCTATCAAGAAAGCATACATAAAAAGGGGTAAACAGGGAATTTGTTGCCTACACATTGAGATGATTCAACAATTTGTTGCCTACAAATTTTGAGGCTTCAACAATTTATTACCTTGGCATTTTGAGATTGCGAAAACCTCAAGTGAAAACAATATCATGTTCTCACACAATAAAAGGGATAAATCGCCAATTTGTTGCCTTCGCAATTTGAAGCTTTACAATCTGTTGCTTTCGCATTTTGAGGTTTCAACAATTAGTAGCTTTCACATTTTGAAGTTTCAACTATTTGTTGCCTTCACATTTCGAGCTTCAATTATTTAACGCCTCCATTTTTTTTAAATCTCCCAACGAAAGCAGGTTCATGCTCTCACATGATAATAATAAAAAGCATTTCGTTGCCTTCGCATTTTGAGGCTTCAACAATTTTTGCCTTCAATTATTCAAAACCTTCTAACGAAAACAGGATCATATTCTCACATGATATTAAATCAACTATTAAAGCAAATTAAACACAAAAGAATGTAATTTTTCAGCAGATATCTATATGAAATGTGAAATTTTCTGAAACATTTAATGCAAGAAACGGATTTCTGAGACCTTTTTACTTCCTCGTATAGTATAAAGCAGGGATGGGCCAACTCCGGCCCGCCGGAAGGTTCTATCCGTCCCGCGAATAGAATTTTAATTTGCCGGTCAGAGGCAAATTAA
This sequence comes from Argiope trifasciata, assembly GCA_026543055.1. Classification (NCBI taxonomy): domain Eukaryota; kingdom Metazoa; phylum Arthropoda; class Arachnida; order Araneae; family Araneidae; genus Argiope; species Argiope trifasciata. The sequence continues at coordinate 463,679 of JAPMOQ010011592.1, forward strand.
AAGAAATATTCATATATTATATATCCATCTTCTTTTCTACTTTGTTTAAATATTATATTTTTTATTCCTTTTTTTCAAAGAGCTGGTAATCTGTTTACATTATCTGTTTTTGTTCTACAAAACATAAATCGAAGGAAATGGCAAACACAGGCAGTTTTCAATCGGTAAAAGCGGAAGTTATTTGTTAGTTATAGCTGTAGATTGGCGCCAACAAGCGTTATCTTTTTCTTGTGGAGCAGACATATGGGAATTCAATATAGGAGAATTAAACCTCACATATGGCAGACTGCGCATTTTAAGCTCCATCTAGCGGCTTTTTCTTTTCGCGCGAGTTCTAATATTATTGATTGCGTGTTGTGGACATATAGCGTCATTGTGAATAGTGGTGAAATTATTAAAAGTATAGCGTAAAAGTATTAAAATATAGTCTAATAAAAATTGGGTCCAAATGAATTAAAGTGTCCAACTACGTTCAAAACACTGGTCATCGACCACATTGGCGACTTAAAAAAATTCTTATTATTTCTTGTAGTTCAGATATTTTTCCCAAAATGTTTATTTGCTAAGAAGAGGAAGGCTTAACGTATCATCCAAGGTCATAGAGTTTTCAACTGAAATGTGTCTTTCACTTCCATTTTCTCAAAGCTTTCATTTTCATAAACATTCTCCACCGTTAACAGGATATCTCAAACACTAACAGAGGTATTTAATAAATATTTCAGGGTGTGTTTTATATAATATCGGCAATGATAGGAACCAAAAGTTTTATTGTTGGTTAAATACATTTTCATTTATATGTGTTTTTAGAAAAATTAAGTTGTAAATTTATGGAAAAAAATGCATGTATGCGCATATTTCTACACATAACTTCTTTGCATCTCAAAATGTTTATAAAATTTTAATTCACTTCATTCATCTTTATATTTTATAGCTTGTGTGCAATGAAAAATAGGATTGCTGCATTAATATTTTGTGTAGAGTGGTAACGGCTTTGATTAAATTTCGTTAAAATATACTACACATTTTCCCATTTCTCAAAATATATTATGTTTTCAAATAACTTTGTTGTATTTATAGTATTGTGTAGTATCATTGGAAATACATTTAAAACCCATAATTTTGGTTAGTTTTTGAAAAATCCAATATTTCAAAATTTTTTCTTCGAATGTAGTCAGATACCTTAATTAAATTCCCCACTTGTAATTTCAAACATGAATTAGGAATGGAGAATTTATTTCATTTAAAAATCTGATATAAAAATGATCATCTATACTAATATTATAAATGTGAAAGTTTGGATGGATGGATGTTTGTTACTCCATTATATTTTTAAATAATTGTTTTTGTATTTATAGTGTTTATTATGGAAAATATGTCTAAAAACTATAAATAGTTTCTCAAAAATACAATTTTTCAAAATTTTTCCTTCGAGCGTAGTCGGATACCTTAAATAAATATATTTTATGCAATTTAAGTCAATAAAAATTGTGATGAATTACGATTTTTATACAGATCATTTATTCTTCGAAACATGCTTGATTAAATATTCTTGAGTCACTAATATTTTTTAAGGAAAAAGGTTCCATTATTTTGCAACTAAAGCAATTTGAATTATGGAAATTCGAATATTCTTGAATAGAAACGTTGAGGAAGGAAGAGGCAAAGGCTGTATCCCATAAATTCGAATAATATTCTTTTGCAAAAATGCTCAATATAAATTTATATACCCACAGTCTTGAAAAAATGGGCCCAATCGGCTCCTGGAATTTCCCCAAATCTAATTGGCATTAAATATTGAAATTGTTGATTATCTTAAAATAATGATATGCAAATCTTGATAATTCGGTCTGATTTGATCGCAAATTAAGAATGAAATATTAGACTGTCCTGACGTAAGGAACATGGTAAAATTGCAGTTTACTGTGCCCATTGCTACTCCAAAGATGCCAAATCGCCAATAAAGTTGGCGCATAAAAAAAAACACTTCGGAGAAACCACTTCCTACATTAAAATTACGATTGGTGGTGGTGGGTGATAGGTCTAATGCCACTAGGATTTACCAAACCCGAATGAGAGCAGCTCTTTCGAATTAGGGCAGAAGTGTGCCCCTTTCGTTGTGAACGAGCACCGTTCAGGTGAAAGGACGACTTTGCTCGAACAGACACGACACAAACCTTTTTAGAGGGCGGTCAAACTCATTCATCCATCCGCCTGTCAGAATTGAGATCCCAATCAGAGACCGACTCATCCCTGATTCATTGCCCCTAGAGGTATGGGAACTTGGAGGACTTTGCAGTCAGGACCTATTTAATGTGCCCCAACTGACATGAGCCAACGCGAAATTATGATCTCTACCAGTATGTATTGCTTTACCTCAGCTTTTATTTTTCTTTTAACTTTTCAGATCACTATCGCTGCTTTTCCTAACCATATTGAAATAAATAAGTTTTTCAATTCGACTGCCCAATATGCTTTGTAGGAAGTAAAATTTAGAGCTCACGATGCCTTCGGCATCTGAAGAAGGCACCAAGCAGAGTTTTTTAACTCAAAAATACAATTATCCTACAGCTTCGCTAGCAGCGGGAGCGAGATCCTAGCAGCTACGCTAAGACATTGAACATAAGAATTGCGTGGATTAGTTATACGTTCGTCCCGTCTTGAAGCAACACTAGGGCTTATTTAGAGACGGACCTCGCCATTTTGAACCACGGTCAAATGACAAGGACGACATCTAAACTGGCACCCTCCTCTCCATCGGGAGGACGTTGGACCTGACAGATTAAACAAGCATGAGACCCCCTTACATGATGGTTCTTTGGTGGAATCGAGCCTTCCGATTCCGAAGCCGAAACTTTACCCCCAGGCCACCGCGACTCCTAAGAACTGCTTGGATAATTGGGACAGCACGTAATCAAAAGAAAAGAAAGATCGATGAAAAAACAATCAAACCCTTCTCTATACAAAAATTCAAACAAGCATCCTTTTCCCATGTTCACCAATTCGTGTATATTATATATATATATATATATATATATATATATATATATATATATTCGGTACTTATCCATTATACCGGAGCAGCCGAAAAGTCTCCAGTAATGATGCAACCGTTAAGCGGAACATCGCCTCTGATAACCTTTTGCAGTCCCATTTTTATAGAAAGTCAAGCTATTTTGGCGCCTGCGCCAAAATGCCTGCTTGGCGCGATTTGCACCTGTATAATTGAAAAGTACCAAATATTCCACTCACCCCTCATATATTCTGCAGGTTCAAAATATTTCCTGCCACCCGATTCACTACACATCCGTTCTTGAACAATTAGCGATGTAACGAATTATCACAGAAATCATCAGATCAGAAAAAGAATTACCTAAAAAAGAAAGGGATTCCATTGCTGACGATTTCTTAAATTAATAATTCTGGCGATTTCTAAAATGCATACAGACAGTTAATTAATGCGAAAGAATAAATATTTTCTATTCGTATGCGCATTAAAAATAACATTACTGTGTCTTATTAGCAATAAGAGAACTTTTAATCATAATATAAAGCAAAATTAACATGAATTAAATGTTTGTTATTTAACATTTTACATAAAATAATTGCAGTTCATGATCAACTCAACCACTGGAAAAATAGTAAACAAAATAGCATTAGGGTTGCTATAAGATCGTTTCGTTATGTTACCATATCAGCGACAATCTTGGGGGCAAACTAAACTACATTTCAAACTAGGGAACATAAGAACATCGCGAGCTCTGTTGTAATTCTCTGTATCTGCATTTTTATACAGATACAGAGAATTTGCTACCTACAAAGTTTCAAAAAGCACACTTTGGAAGACACAGCAGTCCTAACTAATATATATTTTTTAATTTAAGAAATATATTTTTTTGCAGACAATTGCTACCTACAAAGTTTCAAAAAGCACACTTTGGAAGATACAACAATCCTAACTAATATATATTTTTTTAATTTCAGAAATATTTTTTTCAGACAATTGCTACGTCAAAGTTTCAAAAAGCACACTTTGGAAGACACAGCAGTCCTAACTAATATATATATATATATTTAATTTAAGAAATATATTTTTTTGCAAACACTTGCTACCTACAAAGTTTCAAAAAGAACACTTTGGAAGATACAACAATCCTAACTAATACATATATTTTTAATTTCAGAAATATTTTTTACAGACAATTGTTTCTTCAAAGTTTCAAAAAGCACACTTTGGAAACACAGCAGTCCTAACTAATATTTTTTTAATTTAAGAAATATATTTAAATTACCTTCTGAAATTAAAAATTCAATTATGCTTAAAACATGCAATCAATAACTATCACTGCTTCACAGCAATGTTTACTTTAGCAGACATTTTACTCTTGGCATAGACAATTTGGCACCCTTTTGGCATTAAAACGGCATTGAAAAGTAAATTTGGTTAGCCTCTATTTGAAGGTACCATTTGGATCTCGCCAAGTTGTGATAGCCAATTGCATGGCTTTGAATGAGCCGGAATTCCTTTGTGTTTGGCCGCCATTACTATTTGCACGATGTTCCGCACCAACATTCATAGCGTCAAACAAAAATCGCCAATTCCACCAAAAGACCATCCTCAAATATATTTCTGCCGTAAACTTCAACCATTTACATGTTAAAATGATCATACCTACCTCACCACTTTATTTGCACATGTTAGAGTTCTCTTTTCATTCGTTTTCATGTTAAAAATAGAAACCAGAGGCTTTTGCGCTTTTACTGCAATGGCTAAGAAATTGTTGGAGCCGAATCCCACAGCGGTCACTTCATTTTCTTCAGGTATGGCAGTAAAATGCTGACTGTCTCTCTTCAGTTCGTGGTGAACTCCTTGCTTGCCAGCCAGGTAAAAAAGCGTGTTGTGGCCAGTAAATCCAAAGCCACCCTTCACAGCTTGTTGGAAGCCAAAGACATCAAGAAGTTTCGGTGGAAATTCTTTAGTCGCCATCTTTGTTTATTTTCCAAAGTTTATTTCACTGATTTCTATTTTCTTCAAAACGTGGGTTTAATCTCGGCCAGTAAAACAACACATGCGCAGAAAGAGACTGATTTATGTTTTCCATAATTTCATGATAGATTGAGGCATTCCATGCTTGGCGATAATTTGCCGTTTTGGCGTTCCTAAATGTTTCTTTTTCACCATGTATCATATTAAAATTATAGATATTTACACAAAAAAACGTGGTAAAATAAATAAAAAAGTATCACCAGATCTAAATTTGGAAAATTATATAAAAATGACAAAAAAAAAAATACAAGCTCACACCATAAAGAACAAACAAAATATCGGAATTAACCTACGATAAATGATCAATTTTCCACGTCAAATTTTACAAACGAAATGCACAGAAGGCGGTTGGTTGGTTCATGGAGTTTTAACCTATGATAAATGATCGATTTTCCAAGCCAAATTCTACGAAACTGCCAAAGATGGTTGGTTTGTTGATGGTGTTTATTGGCACAAGAATCATTTTTGATCAAACTGCTCCAAACATGTGGTGAGATTCAATCTTATTTCAAAGGCTTTGAAAATTTCCTTCTAAATTGCATTGTTTTCCAGCATCTGTCAACCGTTAAAATATACAAAAAGTAATAGCGTGGTAAAATACGATCTAAACATAATTAAAAAACAAATCAAGAAGTAAAAGCCAGTCATTTTTCAAAAAGTAAAAAGTTGAGGATGTTGAACTTTCTGAAGAATGTCTTTTAATTCGACGCGCAGTAGGAAAAACTGATACAGAGGTATGTTATCCCGTCGGCATAAGTCTTTGTCATGGATTGAACAGTACTTTTCAGCGTTTCTTCGCATACGCTGCCTAATACCGTCTTATAACAGAGTGTAAACATGCCTAAATATTCCTTCCTAAGCGAGGTTTCAATGTATCAGAAACGTGTATGAAATTTGAAACATCTTTT
>JAPMOQ010011592.1:474630-493810 GCA_026543055.1 Argiope trifasciata
CACCACCAGCTTGAACAGTGCCTTGCTGACAGTTTGGGTCCATGGCTCCGTGGGGTCTGCGCCACACTCGAATTCTACCATCATCTCGTAACGACTGAAATCGTGACTCATCTGACCACGCCATGGTTTTCCATTGGTCTAGGGACCAGTCGATATGCTCACGAGCCCAGGAGAGTCGCTGCAGGCGATGTCGTGCTGTCAAGAAAGGCACTCGAGTCGGTCTTCTGCTGTCATAGCCCAAGGAAGACAAATTTCGCCGCACAGTCCTATCGGACACGTCCCTCGTACGTCCCACATTGATTCCTGCAGTTATTTGACGAAGTGTTGCGTGTCTATTAACATTGACCATTCTACACAGACGTCGCCGGTGTCGGTCGTTATGTGCAGGTGGTCGCCCAATGCGCTGTCCATGATGGGATGTGATGCCTGAAATTTCATACTCTCGGCCATACTCTTGATACTGTGGATCTCGGAATGTTGAATTCACTAACGATATCCGCAATGGAATGATCCATGCGTCTAGCTCCACGTTCAAAGTCTGTTAATTCTCGTCGTGTCGCCATAGATCACGAAAAACCTGTCCACAGGAATAACTTGAACACAAATGAAAGCTCTGGAAAACGAACTGCGCATTTATACTTTTTCGCTGCGATACTACTGCCATCTGTATATTTTCATATTGCTATCCCATGACTTTCTTCACTTCAGTGTATGTGCATGTGTTTCTTCGTTATACAGTAAAAGCTCCTAATTCGCGCTTTTTTTATTCGCGGATTTAAAAAATGCGACTCAATTCCTATATTCGCGGATCTAATAAATGCATATATAATAATAAAATGATTCCAATAGGTATCCAACCCAATATCCTTTGTAAATGCCGTCAAATGGACTGATAAAAAAAGTAAAATAGATCTAATTACAACTTTGTCTAAAGTTTGTTGTTAAATGCAAACTGCAAACATAACCGAAATTGCGAATGGAATAGGAGGAGATGGGTTCGAACAGATAGAATCAAGTGACATTTAGGGATGGCTTGAATCGCAAGATGAAGATCTGACTCAAACCGACTTGGAGGAAATGTTAAATTCACAGTCCATTGAAGAAGAGGCTTCGTTAAGCAATGGAAATGGATCATTTCATTTGAAAAATCTTAGTGATGAACATTGATCCGTCTATGGAACGAAGTCTTATTTTTAAGAGGCAAATTGCTAATGCGATTGCTGCGTATCAGTCTGAATGGAAGGAGCTTTTAAAAACTACCAAGTAAGAGAAAATGACAAAATTCTTCAAAACATTGCCTAAGCCTTAAGATAATTAATCCAAATGCTCAAACACTTCATTTAAATTGAATTTTTTTATATATATATATTTTTTTTTTTTTTTTTTGTTTTCTCACCTAGGTCGGATCTCACCTTTTCAGTATCCCCTATAATCCCACATAAATTACCATTCCTTATTCACGGTTTCTGTATTCGCGGCATATTTATGGAACATATATCCCGAGAATAAAGAGCTTTTACTGTATAATTACTTTCCTACCTCCAAACTTGAATTTTTTTGTGAATTATTTCTCGAAAAATGTGGCAATCGTCAATTTTTATTATTACTTTTTCTTGTTGTAGTTTACAAAGGTAGATTTGGGGAAAGATTTTGGACTATTCGATTTCGTAATATTTGGCGAAAAAGCTAATGTTAATCTTAAATCACAGCAAACGTGCTTTCCATAGAAAGAAATGTATATCTTATTTGGGCTCAGTTTGACAGTAAAAAAAAGGGAGGGCATTGAATTTAATAAAAATATAAATTTCTTGACTTACGCTCTTTCTTTAAAAAAAGAAGACAACTATTCAAGTAAAAAATATCTTTATTGATTATAAAAATTAAGAGAAATGTTGGGTCCGAAATGGTGAGGTTTGTACTTTGAATCCCTGCCGTTGTTCCTCATCATAGTCTTCTGTTCAAACAGTTTTAATCAACAAGTGGGTTTTCCTCTCTCTGCTCCAGTGTCACAGTGACATCCTTCGGTTGCAAAAGCCCGACGCCCCTAAAATATTCCATTGGAACCTGAAAGAATATCAGACAAGTAAGAAAAAAAAACAGCTATCATGCATTGCTTTTTAACAATCTTTGTGTTTCTTTTGCAAATTCATTTTTGAAAAAAAATTCCTGTAAATTTTTATAAGGAAGAAAGCAATCATTCAGGTTACAATGACCCAAAAGTTAGCAGAGCTTTGCAGAAGAATGTATTGTCGAGGAAGCACAATGAGGACAGCATTATCCATAAAAAACCATACTTATAGCAGTAAAAGTTCATTAGCTCGTTCTTGGAGCCAAAAAATAATAGGCTGAATTTTAAACAAAGTTAACTTCACCAAAACTTCGGAAAACCACCTTTAAAACAGATTCGAACCCCAAAGTTTCGATATAAAAACTTGGCAAATCATTTTAAATGGGCCGTACAGCAGGCCAATCACATAGTCTGATATCTCTTCACTGCTCGCTCGGGGCGGCGGTGGTCTGGTGGTAAGGTCTCGGCTTCGGAGCCGGAGAGTTTCAGGTTCGAGACTCGATTCCACCGAAGAACTGTCGTGTGAGGGAGTCTCTTGCACGTTAAATCTGTCAGGCCAAACGTCCTCCCGCTGGCGTGGTGTGGAGAGGAGGGTGCCAGTTTAGGTGTCGTCCTCGTCATCTGACAGTGGTTCAAAATGACGAGGTCCGTCCCAAAATAGCCCTCGTGTTGCTTTAAACGGGACGTTAATATAACTAAAACTAAACTAAAACTTCACTGCTCGCTCAAAGATCTTTAACGTACACGAATTCATACAGTTCGAGTTCACCCAATTGACGCAGTAAATACTGCCAAAAACGAATAACCTCACATCGAAAGGTCGGGTTCGAATCCTGCATATGGGTCGTTTCTTGAGATGATGGTTTTGGAAGTGGAAAAACAACACGAGGTCTGAATAAAAAGGTTTAGATTCAAATGCCTTCTGCGTGGATCTGACAAACGTCTAACAAAGGATATTTTGGAAATCAAAATTTTTAATGTCATGTGGCATGGTGTGGAGAGGGGGGTGGCAGCTCAAGTGTCGTCCTCGTCATCTGACCGTGGTTCAAAATGACGAGGTCCGTCCCAAAATAGCCCTCGTGTTGCTTTAAAAAACGGGACGTTAATATAACTAAACTAAACTAAAAATCTTATAAATGATTAAGATACAAATGATTCTCCTTTGACGAAATTATTTTTCAGGATGCTTAGTGCTTGAGGGTGAATTTTTAAGATCAAATTAACGGTTTCAATGCAAGGATCAAAGATGATTTGTCGATTTGAGGGGAATGTCACGGAGTGCTTGAACTCAAGGTTCCTAATCTCCGGACATAACAGGTGTGTTAGGAAATTTCGGTATGAAGATACTTAATTCAAAATTCGTATGTCTCTCGTACTTTATTCTAAAAAGATGCAATGCATTTTGAACCTGCTATTGTGCGTCTCTATTTCAAGTAAATCACTTTACTTCACCTTAAACATATAAGTTTAGTTTAGGTATATTAACGTCTTGTAAAGCAACACTAGGGCTATTTCGGGACGGACCTCGTCATTTTGAGCCACGGTCAGATGACAAGGACGACACCTGAGTTGGCACCCCCTTCTCCACACCAGCGGTAGGACGTTTGACCTGACAGATTTATCGTGCTAGAGACCCCCTTACACGATGGTTCTTCGGTGGAATCGAGTCTCGAACCTGAAACCCTCGGGTTCCGAAGCCGAGACCTTACTACCAGGCCACTGTGGCCTAAACATATAAGTTATTTATTTGGTCCGATTTGCAAAAGTATGAATTAAGACGTGATATAAATACGTATCATTATGTTTGTAATATGGTTCGGTGGTGATATCAGGCAATGTATTGACCGTCTTTGTACAAATGTTTCATCATGTCTGTAAATAGATCATAATGCGTTTCATTTTATTTCCTCACTAAATTGGGTTTCATTTAAACTTTCTTTGGGTCGGATCCAAGCTTTGGAGACTTTATTTGCCACCAATTCCACTGTAGTTACTCTAATGTCAAACGGCTGAATCATAATTCGTTTTATAATACATCTCGTTTAATAAGTTGGATAATGTAAATGCCATGGCAATGACATTCCTTATTATGTGGATTTGAAGAAATTTGTTTTTAGGATGCTTTGGGTAGATTTTTAAAATAAAATTAACCACTTGACATACGAATTTACTTCACTTCCTAATTAAATGTCGAATTGAATAGCTTCCTAATTGGAATACTTGCTATCATTTTAATTCCCTTAATGATAAAACGTTTCAAGGGACTTATTCCGTTTTAAATTATTAGATACTTTTCATTTAATTGCAGATTAAAAATTCAATCATTCGATGCGCATCTCAGACACGTCATTGCATGCGAAGTGGTTAACGGTTGCAATGCAAGAATCAAAGATGATTTGAGGGGCGTGTCAGGGAGTGCTTGAACTCAAGGTTCTTAACCTCTGAACATAACATGTGATGATGAGGATGATCGTGTTTCCACGGAAAGGGAGTGCAGTAGCTTCTGAGGGTAAAGACCCATGAGCACCCAGAGGGCAGAAATCTGACTTCTAGCTTAAATGACAATGAAATACACACACATTCGCTTGCAAAACCCCCTTTTTACAGGGGGGCACATTGATACATCTCACAGATAGAACACCATGCCCGAACCGGGACTCGAACTCGGGACGCCCAGATCATAGGGAAGACAACATAGCAGGTGAATAAGGTAAATGACATGACAGAGATATTCCTTATTAAGTGGATCAAAGATGAAACGGAAGTACCTTGGTCTCCGGACATCTTTTGACCTTGAAGTGGAGGATGACGTAGGCCAGACAGACTTTTATTTCCACGAGAGCGAATCGCATGGCGACGCAGTTTCTGGGGCCCGCCCCGAATGGCAAGTAGGCGTAAGGATCCCGCTTGCTTCTCTCCTCTGGGGAAAACCTTCAAGAAGACAGAGAACTCTCGGAATCACGCAATACAATACAAATCCATTTGTTTCATTACACTCAAAATACACTAAAACTGCATTTTCATATATTTTGTATTTTTGAAATATACATAAAGAAATAGAGAATAGTATATAGTTAGTAAAGAAAACAGAACAGGTTCCGGCCACACTATTATTCAGAAAATCAAACAGAAAATATCTTCTACTTAAACTGAGTTGGATTCGAAAGTATTTGCTTTTAGTAGTCACTGATTCATCAAAATTGCAACATCATTTCAATTACACGATACAATAAAAATCAATTTTTTTTCATTACAATCAAAACACAATTAAGTTATTGTAGCAGTGTGTGAGTGTATTTAATCCAAGGAAAAATTCTTCTCTACTTTTTCTTGTTTATTTTCACACACACACACACACACACACACACACACACACACACACACACACACACACACACACACACACACACACACACACACACACACACACACACACACACACACACACACATATATATATATATATACAAAACATGGACAACGATCACAGATATACAAGGAAACACATAATATTGTTACGAACGCGTATTTTTGCTTTCCCGCTCTGTTATTGTCATCGTAAGGAAGAGAGATTTACAGTAACATGTATTGAATAGTGAATGGGTGTGATGTCAGAGGTCCCACGGCTTGGCGACAAACTTGGCGACTTTTGCGACAAAATGGAAAGTATCCGAAACATGGAGAATTTTCCCGATACGTCCATTAGGATCCGAGATACATCCAGAATGCTCCTGATTGGTCTATAAGATGTTAGCCTCGCCTTCCGTCGGTATATATAAGGGCCAGCCATCTGAAGCGACGGTGTGAATCAAGCGAGAAGCAGCACAGTTGAATTAATCGGAAAAGGAGAAGACCTAATAGAGAGGTCTTGAACTGAGGAGTCCTGAACGGTGGACTGCTGTATGGCATAATCTGACGAAGTCTGTGTCGTAGCCGTTGTGTAGACGTTTTCACTACGGAAATTCTGTCTGTGGACTATTGTTGCTACTGTAAACTACTATCTAAAATAGAGTACTGCTGTATATAGTCTAATATAGTAATCTATGTATATAGTCTGTATATAGTAGCTCGTCTGTATATAGTCGTGTTTTCAATCTTTGTCGTCTGTGTTCTGCCCTGTCTTCGTCTTGTAAATAAACGTCTGTGTTGTGTTGTCTACTGAAGGACGGGTCATTGTGCGTGCATCATCATCTCGCCTCACACAATACACAACCACTATACAAGGTAAAAAAGAACCCGACGGATCCGTAACAATATAGATATTGAAGTATAGAAAAGGCCGCTAACAACGAGCGAAGGAAATAATACTTTTTGCCTCTAACGGAGAGCGAGCGGGTGCTTGCTTTCACCAGTTTCACATCAACACTCTGGATGGTGTTGTTTAGAAAAAAAGTTTCAAGAGCGCTCCCCTCACATTCCAAGCATATTTATGACTTGCAGCATATTGGGCCATCTATGTTCAGTATTCATTTATACATATGAACAAGTATACCAAGAATTAAAAAAATCAATTAACTAAAAACAAAAATTAAAAACAATGAAATTCCATAAACAGTTGTATTTTCATGTAGTTTGTGTTTTTGAAATGTATATAAAGAAAAAGAGAATAGTATATAATAATAGTATTAGTAAAGAAAACGGAACTGGAACCTACTGCGCTTCAGAAAATCAAACAGAAAATATCTTCTACTTCACCTCAGTTGGATTTGTAAGTATTTGCTTTTAGTAGTCACTGATTTATCAAGATTGAAACATCATTTAAAAGAATGAGAATTTAACTGAACTTTTAAATTATTACAGACAACTAATAAGTAAGAAATAATACTTGTCAGCCATGTATGTAGACACTGATATATTATAATATAAAATGCTAATGAATGAAGTCTTCTCTAATTTTGGAACATCGTTAACTATAACCGTAAGAGGTGTCAATTACAGTGTAGCAGTTATTAGGTGTAGAGGACAGTCTTATTCAGTGTGACAATTTACAGACGGAAACGGAAAATTAGTGAGATATTCTCTGAAAGAATGCAAAATATAAATGCTTCACTGCACAGATGCTTTAGTTTATCGATTAGAGCATTCGATTTTCAGAAAGTAGGAGAACGTGAACGGTTTTCATAAAGTACTAGCTGGTACTCGGCGCGTTGCTGCCGCGGAAGAAATAATATTGGAAATATCGCTTGGAATTTGAAACAGTTATCTTGCTTGGTTAAGAATGATATTTATTTTCTTGTCGGCTATGAATACATTCATTGAAATTGAAGGATACATAAAAGGGAAGCATATGTAATATTTATTCTATTTTTATTATTCTATTCCACAAACAAATATTCATTTTTAGATATTAGATTTGTGTATTCTTTTCGAAAAAGCTTGGTGTTCTTTCAGAATGGTAAGGAAAGAAACTTATCTATTGTATCTCGAGATTCGTTTCATATTCGTTCAGTATTCTTAAGTTTAATGTTTAAAAAATAGGATTAAAATATTTTCTTTTAAAATTGATTAAGCATAGAAATAATATTTATGCTATAAAGTCTTTAATGTAGTTGAAAAGATAATTTTTGGGAAACAAAGATGGTGCAAAATTACTTGTACTATAATATTTTCGGATTACTTGTACAATAATTTTTCGCTAAAATGTTATTAAATGCTTAGTTTAAATTCCAAACCTATAGGGTTGGTTACCCTAAAACGTTCACGCACATTCACGAATAAAAGTATTACCTCAGAGAAAGATTTATATTCATTTACGTACAATAGCTACGAAATATTAATGTTCAGCTTGAATTTAACATCTTTACTGAATCTGTTGTGTCTCCTTGGTGAGTTATTTGGTGCTTAATACATGGTAAATAGATCTGAAAATATTTTTCATACTTAAGATAATTTTACTATGCCTGTAACAATCCCGTTAGTGCAAGTAATAAGTAGTCAAAGGTTTGTTAGAATTGGATGAGTGGTATGGCAATGCATAAGCGACACAGAGACAAACATCCATTTTTATTTATATAGATCATAAACACATAAATAGGATTTTTAAAAAATAATTATGATTTTTTTTTACAAAAGGAGGTAAACAGAAATCACAGGTAATTCTATTAGCACAAGATGCAGTACACTCTCGAATATTTAGTTTACGATTATCAGGCTTGGTTTTTCATAAAGTAAAAATTGTAAGATTTCACTCTTATCTGAAGGTCACCGCTTCGTATCTATGTATCATTTATCGGCGAAAAATAAAATCAGATATAGCCAATTTCTTTAATATCTAGATCTACGTTTTACGTAAATGTTTTGTTTATATTTTCTGCATTTAAGTTGGACTTTAGAGAATTTATGTTAAAATATAAACAAGTTACATCCTTTAATTTACTGTTTCTGTAATAAATTCTTGAAAACTACAGTGCAGTATATAAACATATATAAATTTCAAATACAAAACCTCTTACTTTAACTCAACACGTTACTGGTAACTGCTTATATGAGCCACCAAACCACGACTGCTTTCACATTCTACGTGGTTTAGGATAATTGGAGAACTCAGTACTCAATAAGAAATGAAAAATAAGTTTTATAACAGTGCATTTTGGAACAAAAATTGTGTCTTTTGGTTTCGGGGGACAAAGAAAGAAGTTCATAGTACTCCGGCCAAATCGGCGCTTCTGTTAGACGGCCTATCTTTTCCCCAGATTATGCCGGATACAGGGGAGTGTGCTGTCTTGTATGATATCCCCGCAATATTATTAGATCTATTAAATGCTGGCAAGTGCCATGCAGATATCTTAATAATGTTTTGGGGCCTTCTGAGCTAGAAGGGAAGATATGGCTACGCCCTGAGCAATAAACCTTTTAAATTTGAACAGACAATAGAAAAAGTTCTTGTTTACTTTTAATTAGACTGAAACTCAAATAATTACATATTTAAACCTTAATTAAAAACAGCAAAAACCCTTTTCAATGTTTCAGATTCATCACAGCAAAAAAAAAAGAAAGACACTGTGAGTAGTTAAACAAATTAGAGACGTCACATGAATATTATGATTTTTGAAAGAATAACGAAATAATATTTACCTGTCTGGATCAAACCTGTCTGGGTCCGGAAAGAACTCTGGGTCTCTATGCATGGCGTATATTGGCACAGTGATCACCATGCCTTTGGGGATGGTGATTCCGGTGTCGCCAAGCTTGTAGTCCGAAACGGCCTGCCTTTCGGTTCTGCAGTGAAAAATACATGTAATAGGTCATAAGACAAATGCATAAAAGATGTCATAGGATGTCTAAATATTCAGGAAATGTACATTACAGATGTCACATAATGTCGAAATAACCAGAGAAAATTAATAATAGACGTCACAGGACGTTAATCAGGAAAAATAGATAACAGATGTCACAGGATGTTAAATAATCGAGAAAATCGCGTAAAAGATGGCATAGGATGTCTAAATGTTCAGGAAAAGTACGTCACAGATGGCATAAAATGTCGAAAAATCTCGTCAAATACATAACAGATGCCACAGAATGTCGAAATAATTAGGACAAATTTATAATAGACTTCACAAGATGTTACATTAATCAGGAAAATAGATAACAAATGTCATAGGATGATTAATAATCAGCAAATAACAGAATTCATAGGATGTCGAAATAATCAGGACAAAGACATAACAGATGTTTCAATATTTATGAAAAGTATATAATAGGCATAAGACGCCGCAATTATTGGGACACAGTATCAAGTCATATGGAAAAGATAGTCATTTGCTTCCAAGTTCTACATGAAGTCGGTGCGTTTGAAGTCAGTTATTGAGGTCATTTTCTGGATACCCGAAAAATGACTGATGAATTTTGGAAATCAATACGGAATGCCAAAGAAATGTATCATTTCTGGCATTAAAATTCAGAAATCGGAGAATTTTATACCACCAAATTGTAAATTTAGTTATCATTGCCAACGACAGATGGTGCTACAAAAATGAAAAGCAAAATTCGGTATGAAAACGTTGAAGGACTGTTGCAAAAAATTCAACAGCGATATTTTCGATGTAACCGCAATTTGCAGTAATAAAGTGACGCAGTCTGAAACAAAAATTTCCAGATATCAAGTTCTTCCTTTTAACAACACATGTTGCAGATTGCCTTCAACGCCACATGTCGGGGGCAGTGTTAAAAAAATTTGCAATTTATCTGGAATGAAATTCCATATTTTACAAGCGTTAGGCAGAAAAAACGTATTTCAATCGCATTCCGCCTTTTTATTATTATAATTGATCATTTTTGGGACATTTGTCATATATCTGGTTCGCAGAGATGAATGGATGCTAAACATTTCAATTCAGCATTTTGTTTGTTCTACTCAGAATATTTTTAACTTTCAAACATTAATAGATGTATAAATCATTATCGGCTGCGGTCGCCTGGTTGGCAGAGCGTCCGTCTCGCAACCAGAAGGTAGTGAGTTCTGTCGTCGTCTCGGCTAAAGACCGCCTTCTTGGCTAATGGCAGCGGGGGCACGTTCAATAGGTCCTCCAAGTTCCCATAACAAATGATACCTCTGGGGGTTCTGAATCAGGGATAAGTTGGTCTCTGATTGGGATCTAAATTCTAACTTACGGATTCATGAAGGAGTTCCACCGCCCCCTAAAAAGGTTTGTGCCGTGTGTGTTCGAGCAAAGTCCTCCTTTCACCTGAACGGTGCTCGTTCACAACGAAAGGCGCACACTTCTGTCTTCATTCGAAAGAGCTACTATCATTCGGGCTTGGTATGACTTGGCTTGGTAAGTGGCATTAGACCGACCCAACCGATAAATCATTATTTTAAAATTAGTACGTCTCCCTTAGTATTGTGTCATGAATTTACTTTATTTATCTATTTATATCTTTGTATATGCAATTATAGCACCGGGAAAAAGCAAAATATTTAAAAATGTGCACTTAAAAATTTTTTCAGCATTGCTTGAACCTGAAATGAACCCTTTATTGACCGAATTATGTTGTTTCTGCACTAGTAGTTTAGTTTTCTTGCAGAAAAATCACAGGGAACATAAGAAGAAAAGTACAATTAACAGAAATATCTTAATTAATTTAATATTTTTAATTCCTATTTTCAGCTTGTATGAACTTCATGTTATTTCGGTTACATTCTCCATGTTCTTTACAATATAATCAGCAAAAATAGTCATATAGTAAAGATATAAGCAAGATTTGAACGGTGCTTTTAAGTACTGTTAATATATAAAGAGTTAAACCTTGGATTTAAATGAAACAAAATGGCAAGAAAGTATTAGAAGCCTGTCTTTTATAAAACTTTCTAATATTCCCATTCCTAAATATTTTAGAAAGATTCTGCTTAATAGTTACAAAACAATTATTATTTACTCAAATTCCTATAAAAATTATCCTTTTACCTTATACAACATCGAGTTTTCTATCCATTCATTAATTTTTGTGTGTGCTCACCAGAAGTTTAGGAAGTTAGAACAAATCGATATTTCTGAAAAAGACAATTGTGGGTTTTATCCTCTCGATGTACTCTAACTCAACGAAATTCAAAAACTAGCAGATTAATATGCTGTTTACAACAAGAGAATTGCCAAGGTCGAGTGGGTTGCTGGAAATTTACTCCAAACAAAACAGAAATATATCTATGAGTGCTTCTTTGCTATGTTATCCTTTCTTTGAATATGCTCCATTAAGGTATCCGACTACGTTACATACATGGCTTATCGACCACAGAGGCGATTTTTCAAAATACTATTTCTTGTAGTTCAGACTTTTCTCATTCAAAAAACAGTTTATATTTTCCAGAAAAAGGAAGGCCTGACCTATCATCGAGGGTCACATATGTTTCCATTAAAATTTGTCTTCATTTTTCTCAAAATTTTAATTTTCATAAAAATTATCCACCATTAACATGATTTCTCGAAAACTAAAAAAGGTCGTATTTTTGGTTGTATGGGCAAAGAAATGAACCAAGAGTTTTATTGTTGGTGAAATACTTTTTAATTTATAGGTATTTTTAGAAAAATTAAATTGAAATTTTATGGAAAAAAATGTATATATACGCATATTTTTACACATCACTTCTTTGCATCTCAAAATATTTCTTCGATGTTGGTTCATTTCATTCATCATCGCATTCCATGAGTAGAAAGAAAAATAGGATTGCTGCGTTTCAATTTTGTGTAGAGTGTTAACCATTTAGCTTCATTAACATTTACGACAAAATTTCCCATTTCTCAAAATATATTATATTTTCCAATAATTGTTTTTGCATTTATAATGTTTATTATTGACAATACATCTAAAAACAATAAATAGTTTTTAAACATTCAATTTCTCAAAAATTTCCCTTCGAACGTGGTCGGATACCTTAAGGCAGTTTATTCAGACGTATTGGAGCTAGGAATTGCAATACCGAATACCGGCATTTTCAGCCATTTGTACACATTTGTAATTTCGGTATTCACAAATTTAAATACGGTTTTTTCTGTATTTACTAGAAATATTTTAAACTGTCATTCAGTTCGTAACCGAAAGGTCGCGGATTCTGTCCTCGTCTTGTCCAAAGACCGCCGTGTTCGCTAATGGCAGTTGGGGCACGTTAAATAAGTCGTGGCTGCAAAGTCCTCCAAGTTCCCATATACCTCTGGGGGTACTGAATCAGGGATGAGTCGGTCTCTGATTGGGATCTCGGATGGATGAATGAGTGTATGAATGAATTCGATATTTGTCTTGATGAAGCGCTAATTTGTATAATTGCATTTGTTTTTTATTTTCAATATTAAGAAAGTTATAGCGAAATGAAAATTTCTGTCCTCCCCACTACCATTTCCATTTTCTTTGAGCTAGATGAACCATTTAAGAACTCGCTAAGTTTTTTCATTTCCAACAAAATATTACAAGCCAATTAAGATCCAGACAATATAATCCAAAATTTATATACATGTATAAAATTTTGAACTGAGGATGTATTAGGGTTCTAGAGATCGTGATGAGCGAAAAGTTGAAGATATTTTCCCGTACATTTGTCATGACTATTGCAATTGGTAGTCTTCCTTTACGAATCAGGGGCCGCGGTAGCCTGGTTGATAGAGCGTCAGGTAGCGTGTTGGCTAATGGCCGTTGGGGCACGTTCAATAGGTCGTGACTGCAAACTCATCCAAGTTCCCACAACAAATTACATATATTTGAGGTTAAAAAATCAGGGATGAGTCGGTCTCTGATTGGGATCAAAATTCGGACTTCTTGATGGATGAATGAGTGTATGAATGAATTCGACCACCCCCTAAAAAGGGTTGTGTCGTGCGTGCTCGAGCAAATTCGTCCTTTCACCTGAACGGTGCTCGTTCACAACGAAAGGCGCACACCTCGAACTTAATCGAAAGAGCTCCACTCATTCGGCTTGGTATGACCAAATGGTATTAGATAACAACAACGACAACTAAACTGTCTCCATTATATAAGCAGAGATCGAGAACATAATAAAGGAAGAATGATATATTACACTGAAAAATCGCACAGAAGAAAGGCGTACCGAAATAGAAAATGTCTTAAGTATTTACATAGTTAGAAAGATTTTGGAAATGAAAAAAGATGAAAAGGGTCAGTTTTTTGTCTGTCTGTCAAACCTGAAAAAAAAAAAAAACACAGATAAAACAGAAGACCAAAACTTCTTAAAACTTTTTACCCACAAACCTATCAACCTTCAGAAGAATATAATGTATTTTCGAAAGATTTTAAAAATGAAAATGAAAAAAATTGACTAACTAATTTAAATCTGATCAAGTTTATAATAAACTTTCTTGTTGTAATACCCCTTGGCCAAACCAAGCCAAATTAGTAGAGCTGTTTCGATTAAGGCAGAGGTGTGCGCCTTTCGTTGTGAACGAGCACAATGAAGGCGAAAGGGCGACTTTGCTCGAACACAACCCTTTTTAGGGGGGCTGTCGAATTCATTCATCCTTCCGCAAGTCAGAATTGAGATCCCAATCAGAGACCGACTCATCCCTGATTCAGCACCCCCAGAGGTTATGGGAACTCGGAGGACTTTGCCGTCACGGCCTATGGAACGTGCCCCAACAGCCAACACGGCGGTCTTTGGCCGAGACGAGGATAGAACTCGCGACCTTTCGGGTACGAGACGGACGCTCTACCAACCAGGCTACCGCGGACCTATAAACTTTCTTAAAACTTTTTACCCATAAACTTATCTACATTCAGAAGAATTCGGTACAGTTTTCGAAGATTATGATGACAATAAGGTCAATATTGAAAAGGAGGTTTCTCTTGAACAAAAATTACAATCAGAGATAAATAAATAAAAAAATTTCAACAAATCCAAATACAATACAGAAATAAGTTATATCCAAACCCAACCGAAGGGAAATCGATTAATTTGAAGATAAGGGATTTAGAGGCAAATACTTGAAAAAAGTATATCAGGCATTGCTAATAATACCACCAACTAGCGTAGATGCTGAAAGAGCATTTACGACTGCAGGTAATTTTTGCACAAAATTACTTCCCAGGCTTAAAGACAGTAGAATTGACGTGTTATATTTTTTAATATTACATTTCAAAAATTTATTACAGTACCACAGACTGAGTAGTGATATTTGCGCTTTTGTAATTTAAATAAATAAGATGTCCTTTTACTTTTTTGTGATTCTTTATATACTGTTATAATTTATAAAATACAAATTATTTTCTGTGATATTTATGCTCTAATAAAAATGGCAAATAAAACAAAGAAATACCTGTTTTTTTTTCTTCTAATATTTCTACTACTGGTATGAAAACTGGTATCCCGATATTAAGGTATCCGACAACGTTAAAAACACAGGTTGTGGAATACATTTGCGAATTAAGACTTTTTCGCAACAAACTTTTCTCTTTCCAAATCAGTTTATTTTTTTTAAGGAAAGGAAAGCCTGACATATCAAAACAGGTCACATATTTTTTCATCTAATATTTGTCTTTCACTTCAGTTTTCTTAACACTTTAATTTTCATAAAAATTCACCGCCGTTAACATGATACTTCAAAAATTAATAGAGGTATTTAGGTAAAAAGTTCAGAGTGTGTTCTAAAT
Source organism: Argiope trifasciata (assembly GCA_026543055.1). NCBI lineage: Eukaryota > Metazoa > Arthropoda > Arachnida > Araneae > Araneidae > Argiope > Argiope trifasciata. The sequence continues at coordinate 489,791 of JAPMOQ010011592.1, forward strand.
AATATAGGTAATGAAATGAACCCAAAATTTTAATGTTGGTGAAGTACTTTTTCATTGATAGGTGCTTTTAGAAAAATTAACTAGTGAATTTATGGAAAAAATTCATATATAAGTATATTTCTACCCGTAAATTCTTTGCCTCTCACATTGTTTCTTAGATTTTAAATTCATTTCATTCATCATTACACTGAAGTGACAAAAGTCATGGGATGACTGTTAATATCGTGTCGGTCCTCCTTTTGCGAGGCGAAGTGAAACAACTAGACGTGTCATGGAGTCCACAAGTCGTTGGAAGTCCTCTGCAGGAATATTGAGCTATGCTGTCTGTATAGACGTCCATAATTGTGAAAGTGTGGATGGTGCAGGAGTTTGGGCACGAACGGACCTTTCGATGATGTCCCATAAATGCTCGATGGGATTCATATCGGGCGATCTAGGTGGCCAGATCATGCGCTGGAATTGTCCGGAATGTTCTTCAAACCAATTGCGAACAGTTTTGGCCCGGTGACATGGCGCATTGTCATCCATAAAAATCCCATCGCTGTGTGGGAACGTGAAGTCCATGAATGGCTGCAAGTGATCTGCAAGCAGCTGAACATAACCATTTCCAGTCAATGATCGGTTCAGTTGCACCAGAGGACCGAGTCCATGCCATGTAAAAACAGCCCACACCATTATGCAGCCACCACCAGCTTGAACAGTGCCTTGCTGACAGTTTGGGTCCATGGCTTCGTGGGGTCTGCGCCACACTCGAACTCTACCATCAGCTCGTAACAACTGAAATCGTGACTCATCTGACCACGCCACGGTTTTCCACTGGTATAGGGACCAGTCGATATGCTCACGAGCCTTGGAGAGTCGCTGCAGGCGATGTCGTGCTGTCAGTAAAGGCAATCGAGTCGGTCTTCTGCTGTCATAGCCCAAGGAAGACAAATTTCGCCGCACAGTCCTATCGGACACGTCCCACATTGATTCCTGCAGTTATTTGACGACGTGTTGCGTGTCTATTAACACTGACCATTCTACATAGACGTCGGCGGTCTCGGTCGTTAAATGCAGGTGGTCACCTACTGTGCTGCCATGATGGGATGTGATGCCTGAAATTTCATACTCTCGGCACACTCTTGATACTGTGGATCCCGGAATGTTGAATTCACTAACGATATCCGCAATGGAATGACCCATGCGTCTAGCTCCAACTAACATTCCAGGTTCAAAGTCTATTAAAGTCTTTGTGCCACCATAAATCACGAAAAACCTGTTCACATGAATAACTTGAACACAAATGAAAGCTCTGGAAAACGAACTGCGCAATTATACTTTTTCGCTGCTATACTACTGCCATCTGTATATTTGCATATTGCTATCCCATGACTTTTGTCACTTCAGTGTATATTCCATAACTTGTGTATTAAGAAAAAATAAGATTGCTGCATTACCATTTTGTGTAGAGTGTGAACCTTTTCGGTTAATATTCCTTGAAATTTACAACACATTTCCTTATTTCTCAAAATATATTATATTTTTAGATAATTTTGTTGTATTTATAGCATTTTGTATTACAATTGACAGTTAATCTAAAAACCATGGTTTTAAAAAAAATCGAATTTTTCAAAAATATTCCTTTGAACGTAGTCGGATACCTTAAGATCTAAAAAAATACCGAATAGCGGAATTAAACTTTTGGTCCGATATTGACATCCCTAATTGGAGCTAAGTCAGATTTCTATTTAGGTGTTGCAATATCAATTTCACCAAAAAAAAATGCAATATTATCATGAGTCTTTGACATACCGATTTTGCAATGTATGCTACACAAAGGAGTTTAAGAAACATACCACGTACTGTTTCTGAATTATAATTCAAGCAATCGTAATGATCTGTTGCAATTGACGATAGGTAGGATCAAAAACGGGACCTTATGTTTCGTAGTCAGATGACATGACCACAAGACTCAAAGTGTTTACCCAGTCTTTAGGATGTTATCTGGCTTATGAAACTTCCAATACAATACACATCCTTCAATGAGAGGTGAAACGAACGGTGTTCTTGTTGTTGTTTAGAGGTGATCTCATTGGCTGTTGAATTTTTAAATGCACCTTACCTATTTTTTGGGCAAATTATTTAACGCCATTTTTTATTTGCTGATTATTTATGTCTTTTTTATTTATTATCTAATTTTTACAGCCATTTTTTCATCGGCTGATTAATTATCGCCTTTATTTATTTATTATTCAAGTAGACGGCGCCACAACAGCTGCAGTTTTGTTTATTTTCATCGTCCTAGGTCACCAATGTTGCTATTGGTGATAGTTAGGATCGAACTCGAGACCTTCGGGTTAGTAGTCAGATGACCTGACCACAAGACATGATTATTTATCAGCTTCATTTTTATTTATTTTATTGAGCTGTTGAATTTTTAATTAAATTGGCATAACGATATGGCATTGGTTTTACATGAATAGTTTTATGCACTCTTCTTACCGTAGTATGGGAGGGAAAAGGCGTAGCGTTTCAGATATGATATTATCCAAATACTTGACACTTTGGAGTCCATCGAACGTCAATTCACCCTGGGAATTAAATAAACAAAAAGACATGATTTAAAAAAGTATATGAAAATGATACGCACTCACACACACACACACACGCACGCACACACACACACACACACACATACACACAAAAACACATATATATTTCTCTTTAGAGAGAAAGTATTGCAATAAAAAAAAGTTTGACTTCTGAATTTTCAGAATCTAAAAGTTTTTCTCTCTAATTCAGAGGGAAATAAATTTTAGAATTATATCTCTCTGAACATAATGACTCAAAAACATGCAGAGCTACATTATGGATAAGTGACCTTTCTTTACTTTGTTGAGTACCAAGAACAGAGAAAATACTACAATGGCCACGAAATTTAATCTCGAGATTTTAACGAATACTTACGTTTCAGACTTGAGTCGAAACCTATTTTTGGTATTCAGTCTGTCTAGCTATACATATGATAACTCAAACATATTTTTCTTTAGACGGCTGAAATTTGATAAATGGTATTACGATCAAATTTGTAGATAAGTACTAGCATCTTGAAAATCCCAGTATGGTTCAAGGAACATTTGATTTATATGACATGCACCCTTCTTCATTACGCTGGCTGAGTGTTTTTCAAAACACTCAGAAACACTCAACACTTCTTTATTGTTTCTGAGTGCTTTTCAAAACACTCAGCCAGCGTAATGAAATGAAAATATGTTGAGCTGAGTACTAATGTTTAGTGTTCCAAATGACGAGTGATCAAACACTTTCTGAGTGTTTTGATCACCAGTCATTTGAAACACAAAGCGTAACGAATGTGTTGAGTTTAATGCAGTCTGTTAGAAGGCTAACTAATTGTTCACGACAAGCTAGACAGATCAAGAGGTCAATCCGCAATTTAAATGTCGTTCATCGAGGCAGTTGGGTTTTCTTTTGTCGACACTGCAAGAGAGTATTCTGCCCTTTTTATATATTGACTTAATTCTAGAGGAGCTCTTCGATTTCTACCGTTCAGTTTATTAGTATTCGTTTTTTTTTTCAGGGTACTAGCGCAAAAAGAAATTAGAAAAAACCCAGTATGGTACTAGTACCAAATGACTGGTGATCAAAACACTCAGAAAATGTCTGATCACTAGTCATTTGAAACACTAAACTAATGAATGTGTTGAGTACTAATGTGTTTAGTGTTTGAAATGATTAGGGATCAGACACTTTCTGGGTGTTTTGATCACCAGTCGTTCGAAATACTAAGCATAATTGTAGCAGGCTGCGTGTATTTAATCAAAAGAAAAATTCTTCTTCATTTTTTCTTGTATATTTTCACACACACACACAAATATATATATAGAAAACATGGACGACGATCATATATATAAGGAGACACATACTACATATATTGAAATATAGAAAGTTCCGCTAACAACGAGTGAACAAGGAAACACATAATATATTTTAAATATTTAATATATATTGAAATATAGA
>JAPMOQ010011592.1:510049-524207 GCA_026543055.1 Argiope trifasciata
CCGTGTCTACGAGTAAGAAACGAGAATGAGATCGTGTCTACTAGTAAAAAATAGGAATAAAACCGTGTCTACTAGTAACAAATAAGAATGTGCGTGTGTACATTGTATAAAGCAGATCAGTTATCTTACAGCAACAAAATTTAATACAAATATACTTTGCAGGGTAGAATGTGCACTTAGGAGACCATGCGATCGTTTAAAAAATTTAATTAATTAAAAGTTAAGCCAGACTTTAATGCGTCTTTGAGATAACTTCCGAAAATATTCTTGTATAGAAAATGATTACTACACATTTCAGTGAACAAGAAATTATCAATTTTAATGCTGCGAATTCAGTTACTACAAATTTCTTGAGTTAAGATTTAATTAACTTTCAAAAATTTTTTAACATATTTTATAACAATATTTCCATTGCAGTGAATGAAGCCTAATGGCTTTTATTGTTTAGTCAAATATTTAAACGCCTGATTTTCTCCTGTTCTTGGCAGCTTAGAAAGGGGATTCTGTTTAATATGTGCAATTCACAAGAGGGATAATGAAATGAATTCACGCAGCATTACATAAGAACGTATACGTTTTCAATATCGCTATGACGTCATGGGACTAGACTCTGTTAGGGAAAGTTCACGAGAACAATAAACAAAACAGATGAAAGACTATCAAAATAATATAACTGCAAAGTGTAATTATAAGAAATCCTGGACATGAAATTCGTCCTAGAGATATATTAAAATTGAATATAACCACTATCTTCAACAGACTACCTGGTATCCAAAGGTAACTATTTATAAATATGAAGGAATCTGATAATCGGGTGTTCTCAAATTCTCCAAAAGGTGTCGCCACTCGTATTGAAATGAACAAAATTTTACCAAAATATTAATTGATGATTAAATCTTGAAAATACTGAAATAGAGCATCATCGTGACAGTTGCATAAATTTTTAAAATTCCAGTCTATTAATGAATAATGATTAACTGATTACTCCAACCTGCCTATAGGCATACAGATAAAACTGAATGACCGGACCACCGCAACAGCAACACTGGCGATTGTGGGTCAGGCTTATGGGCCACCAAAAGCCACAGTGCACAATTCCGTAGGGAAGTACGTTCCGTTATTAATAGGAGGTAGTCAACCTATAAGAATTCCAAAACTGCAGTCCATTAAGAAATAATTATTCACTGACTATTCTGACCTTCCCGTAGGCATACGGATAAAAAAAACTGTGCAGTGGCGGATCGAACTTGCGATGTTTGGGTTTAAAGTTCAGTAACTTAACCATTCGACGAAAGCGTACGCCAATGTCTAGTGGCTGTTACTGCCTTATTAAGATGTAAACACAATAATCTCCTACCAGTGAGACGGTAGTAAGTGAACGATTATTTATAGCGCCAAGCGTTATGGCGAGCGAAGAGAGTTGCTGCTGCGTCGAATGAGTCCGACGACTTTGTGTTGGTTGCGTTTGCTGCTGGTAGATGGCGCCACGACAGCTGATTGAAAATTCATAGTCCGGGTCACCAATTTGTGGCGACGGATCTTGAAGTCCAGTAACTTAACCATTCTCCAAAAGCGTACACTAATGTCTATTGGTAGTTACTGCTTAGTAAGATGTCACCACAACTGAATGACCGGTCCACCGCAGCAGTAACATTGGCGGTAATTTTGGTTCAGACCTATGGGCCATCAACGGACACTGTACAACCCTTCCATAAGGAATTACGTTTCGTCATGTTTTCGTACTCACCCGTGAACTTGGGAAGACGTGGAAATCTTTGACCATGATATGCTTCAGAAGAGTTGGATCTCCCACAGACAGGAGAGGTTGGGTGCCTTCAAAGTGTCTGGGGGAAAAATTAATCATATCCATACATGAATTTTACATGCAACTATTCTTAAATAAGAAGTGTTTGTGTTGACTGCGTTCGAAAGACAGTTTTAGAAAAATCGGATTTTTTAAAAACTGTTTATGATTTTTAGATGTATTGTCATTTATAAATACTATTAAATAGAAAAACATTGTTCGAAAATATAATATATTTTAAGAAATAAGAAAATTGGTAGTAAATTTTAATAGCATTCAATCAAAAATGTTAACACTCTATACAAAATTGTGATGCAGCAGTCCTATGTTTCTTTGCACAGAAGTTATAGAATACAATGATGAATGAAATTAACCAAAATCTAAGAAATATTTTGAGAAGCAAGGAAGTGATGGGTAAAAATATGCGCATATATGCATTTTTTCCATTAATTCGCAACTTAATTGTTCTGAAAACGCCTATCAATGAAAAAGTATTTTACCAACCATAAAACTTTTGGTTCATTTCATTGCCCATATAATTTTAAGACACGCGCTGAAATTTTTATGTCAATACCTCTGTTAGTTTTTGAGGTATCATCTTAATTGTGGAGAATTTTTATGAAAATTAAAGTTTTAAGAAAATTGAAGTCAAAGAGAAATTTAAATCGAAAAATATGTAACCCTGGATAATAGGTCAGACCTTCCTTTTCGAAAAGATGAACTGTTATGGAAAAATGTCTATGGAAGTCTAAACTACAAGAAATAACAATTTTTAAGAGTTCGCCAATGTGATCGATAACCAGTCGTAGTCGGATACCTTAATTAATTAGAAGTGTGGATGAGTGAATGAAATCCATGAATGTAGTCCGTCCCATACAAAGGTTTGTGACGCGTGAGTTGCAAAGTTGTAGTCTTGGCCTTAGATGGCGCTACTGCAACAAAAGATGGTAAAAATAGGCTTAAAGTCATTGACTTTTTCGGTGGGCTACTCTATAGTAAGTGCCAAAAGCAACAACAATAACAAAGTGCTCTAAATAACAGTAAGAATCATGTTTATGTTGTTTGAATTAATGAATGCATTGTTTGTAAATTACGAAATCTAATTTCTTAATCAATGGATAACAAGGTAAATACACGTCCATTTCTTGTCTGATTTTCATCGAAATATTCTTGCAATGGATAATATCTCCTAAAATTGTAATATCCAAAGTTTCAAAATTCGATCAGTTTCGGCTGCAGAAATACAGATCTTTTATGATCAATATATCAAAATGACTTTATTGTATACAGCTAACATAACTATTGGATTGTTTAAAAATTTAAATTTCGTAATTCTTACTGGTTACAATATATTTATTAATTAAAAGGGCATAGAATATGATTCTTTATTTAAACTACTTTTTAAATAAATGTATGCATAATTCACTCCCGGGTATCAGGTTCGTGATTATCCGGCTTCCTTATTACTACGGAAATTTTCTTTCGTCGTAACTAACCCTTAACTGGGGAGGTGACAACTTAGGACGAAATTGGGGAGGTGCTTTACACAAGAATCAAATCTTCTAATGAAAGTATTAAATTAAATCAATAAATATATTCTGCAAACATTTTTCTTACTATATACAGGGTGTTTCATAAATGATGGGAGTAACTTTAAGGGTTTTTTTTAGTACACATCAAGACGAGTAATAGTAAATAGGAAACCAAGTGTCCCAAACGTCTTCCGAAGGAGATAGGCGCCATCAAAGTTTAGGGTTCTAAATTTCAAATGATGAGGAAAAACGGAAAAATAGATCGATTCACTAGCAGTTTTCGCTAAAACCATTCTTTAAATTAGTATTTTCTTTAAAAAAAGTTTGAAACACAAAGTTAATAAAATGCCGATACAGGGCGCTCTAGACTTTGGAGTACCGAACAACTACTTTTTACCAGTATTTTTTTTATTTTGTTAAATGTTTACTAAAGTTTAGATTTTAACTTAAATTTTGAGCTCAAAATTGAAACCATCGGGAGCGGTTAAGTGGCGCAAATTTAATCGTGTTTAGGGGGTTAAATTTTAAACGCTTGTATCTAATGAGAAAAATAATAAATGATGAAGCAAACTTTAATAGGTGATAGTATAACACCAAATCAAACAACATTCATAAAAAAAATCATAGTCGTAATTTTAACCTGAAGGTGATAGAGGGCGCTTAAAGAGATTTCGTTTTAAAAGAAAACAAAGAACATTTACGTTATAAAAAAAAGTTTAATTATAAATGATTACAACAGCTGTTCGGAACTCTGACCATTAGAGGCGATGCAGGCGGTACAACGACGAAGAAGGGATTCAAGAACCCTCTGAAACACGTTCGGAGTATCGCGCACCTATCCTGCAGCGACCGAAAGTCTGGCGACGAGTTCTGCAGATTCGATAGGAGTCTCATGCATAAGACTCTTCAGGTGTCCCCACAAAAAGAAATCCAGGCATGAAAGATCGGGCGTTCGCGCTGGTCAAGGGACAGGACCACCTCGCCCAATCCATTGATTTGGAAATGCTCTAACACGTTTGCGTTTGAATTCAAATTATGCATTTTCTAATGAAACTTGATTGTTTTTATGTTGTACTGTCACCTCTTAAAGTTTGCTTTATCGTTTTTTATTTTGCTCATTACATACGAGCATTTAAATTTCCTCTCCCCCTGAATGCGGTCAAATTTGCGCCACTTAACCGCTTCCGATAGTTTCAATTTTGAGCTCAAAATTTAAGTTAAGGTCTAAGCTTTAGTAAACATTTAACAAAATAAAAAAAATACTAGTAAAAAGTAGTTGTTCCGTACTCCAAAGTCTAGAGCGCCTTCTATCGGCATTTTATTAACTTTGTGTTTAAAACTTTTTTTAAAGAAAATAATAATTTAAAGAATGATTTTAGCGAAAACTGCAAGTGAATCGATCCATTTTACCGTTTTTTATCATCATTTGAAATTTAGGACCCTAAACTTTGATGGCGCCTATCTCCTTCGGAATACGTTTGGAACACTTGGTTTCCTATTTACTATTACTCGTCTTGATGTGTACTATCACCCCTTAAAGTTACTCCCATCATTTATGAAACACCCTGTATATGTTTTAGAAATATTCCAAAATATTTTATCGTTTAAAAAAGTAAATGCGTTGGAACCTACCTTTTCTTCTCATATTACATGCAACAATAAATAATATTTTTAATAAAACATATTACTTTTTAAATCCTATTTACTTTTCCAGCATATAACGTTATTTAAAAAACAGTATAATGTAAAATACAACAATTATACGAAAAATAAAAAGAATGATAATATGTTAAATTGGCCCTTTTTTTATCGGCTTGTGAAACTTTCGTAGCACGGTTTTCTAGGGCATTTTAAACTTACAGGTTAAGAACCATAATTAAAAATCAACCTATAAAACCTGTAAATAATACTCTTGGTATATTAATTTATTTTATAAAGTTTTCAAAAACCTTTATCACTAGAAAAATTAGCTATGTTTGAACATGCATATTCGAATCAGCTGAATGCGAACTTCCATCGAAAAACTCTTCTGTACAAGTATCCTCATCACTCAAATCACTTTAAGCTTCATTTAAATGTATCGAGAGCACTGCTTCATAATCGGGTCATTAAATTGGATGATATTTCTGTTCCCAAGTTTTTGCGCCATCTTCTAAGCATTGTTTACTACTGGAACACTAACGGGGGTGCGGTCTGAGTGACGTCGCTCAAAGAAATAACTGAATTATTTAAAAAATTACCCACTGAAATCGGGTGCAGGTGTATTCAAAGTCACAAAACAAGAAGCTACAGGGTCAATACATTCAATTGAGCTAAAAATAGAAAAGGGGTAACCGAAAGGCGATCTCACAGACATCACGGACTCAGTTAAGGGTTAAGAGAGGAAAGTAAAGTGTTGCGTTGTGAACATTGCCAAGGCATTGAAAGCGGGAGTTTGCTATGATCCTTCTATGTGTCTTGAGCAAAATATAAGTTGGAACATGAAAATAACAGCGTTCTGCTCGTTGTTCATCGTTTCGTCAGTTTGTAACGGACCTCAATTCCTGCCGCTGTTCCTGTTTATAACTGCATAGAACGTAGAATATTCGTGAATTGCTTTTGGGGTAAGCTTTTTTTTTAAATGTAAGTCAGTGAAAATTTCAAAATGGGAGATAAAAGAAGAAAATTTGTAATGACTATGGAGGAGAAATTATGCTTTACACAACTACTAGATTTTGGTGTAACAGATAAAATTGGTAACTACTTCTATGATTCACTAGACCGCGTTCACATTCTACGTTCCTTGGGATAAAAGGAAGTAAAATTAATATTCAATAAGAAGCGAGAAAACGCGTATTATAAAGGTGGTTTCACACGAGGCTAACTATTGCGCGCAATCGTTGCCTCTCTGCTGTTGTCCTGGTATTGTCCTTGTATGAGCGGTTGAGACAACGCCTTTGGGACAATGGTCAACGGCTGTCCAGATGGGGCAACTATTAGCCATTGCCCCGTTGTGGTCACGTGATTTTCTGGAAGTAGGCGTGATCCACTATTGCGCGCAATGGTTAGCCTCGTGTGAACCCACCTTAACAGAGAGTTTTGGTCAAAAACTTTGGCTTTTGGTATTGGTGGGCAAAAAACTGAATTCATAGAACTCCGACCTATCCGGCTTTTGTGTTATCCGGCCTACTCTTCCGCCACATTAGGCCGAATATTCGGGTGTATATTTACCTCACTCTAACTAATTTGAAATTCGATATTGTTCCGATTACAACAATACTTCTAAACTTTATAAGTTTAGTTTAGTTTAGTTATATTAACGTCCCGTTTTGAAGCAACACAAGGGCTATTTCCAAACTTTATAAGCCCAGCAAAAAATAATGGTCGATGACATAAAAACGAAATTTAAATTATCTTTTAACAGTCCTTAGCTCTCAAGTTTGGGAATCAATGTTCGACATCGGATAATGTATAATATTATCGGGTACTTCAAGTTTTGCTATAGATTAAAGCAGAGATCATAGTAAAAAAGAATAAATAAATATAATAAAATATTATTACCGAAGTTGAATAGGATTTTTTTACTGGGGATAAAAAATTTAGAATCAAGATGAAAATACCACAGCGCATGATAAACGCTGAGTATTCAAATTCTCAAGAATTACAAGATAGAAAGAAAAAAAGAGAGAAATAAAATTCATTAGTCGCAGAAAATATTCACCTCTTCAGTTTTCTCAAACATTGAAACAATTTTAGAGCGTGTGTTTTTTTAGCTTAGAAAAATCTTTATTTGGAAAAGCTTTTTACATATCGTTAAAACGATTTCTATTGTTTTTATAGTACTAGTCATAGACAAGCCCACTGACGAAATCAGCAATTTCAACCCCAGATTTAGCGTCTCTTGTTTCTCAGCAGGGTCAAAAGTACAACTTAGCTACTCACGTGTCACAACCCTTTTTACGGGGAGGACTTGATTCATTCAACCACAGTTAGTAATTTAAACCTGAATCAGAGAACGATCACTTTTGATCCAGTATCCTCAGTGGTACTGTCCCGACATGAAGGACTTTGTGGCCAAGACTGATTTATACGTGCGCCAGCCACCATATAAATGGAGCGTCTTCGGCCAGTGGGATCGAACTCAAAACTCAGGGAACAAGGATCCAATGCTCTACCAACCAGACTATGACTGCACTAAAATGATTTATGTGAAGTTTATTTAATGCTTAAAATGCATACTGTTTTTTAAAAGATTTTTATCTAATAACTTTTTCATGCTCTATAAATCTGCATCGTGGCTTCCATGTTCAAACGGCTTTTATAAAATTACTTGAAGGTTTGAATTGCAAGCCCTGTTCTGCTAATTTTCAGAGTCCATCCATCATGGTGGATTTGTGCTTAGATAAAGTTCTTTTCAAAAGCCCAGTGACAAAATATTTCATAAGTGAAATATCAGGGTATCATGCTCAGAGTATCAGGAATATGTTCAAAGCAATGTATCAGTACCTGCATAAATTTTCATTTTTTTAAGAAAGTATTTTAATCTTTAAAAAAGATTTCATTTCATGAGCACAGAAAATATTTATCGAATTGTGTCAATCTGTCTGTCAGTGAACAAAAATTACCCAAAAGCTTTTCCGGCTAGACGGATAAAATTTTATACGTGACTTTCTCACAACAGATTTCTAAAAAATCAAATTTTGAACATCCAATGAAGTCTGTCCGGCTGTCTGAGAAGAAATGAGCGCAATAACTGCAAAGCATAAAGAGCTAGATAGATGACATATGGTCCCCATAATTAGCATTTAAAATGAACGTTCTCATGAAATTGAGAGCAAAATCCCTCAAAAGGTTTGATTATCTGCTCGGTCTGTGCATTCACGTGATATCCGAGTAAATACAATCTATCTCTATAAATAAAAATGAATGCTTGTCTGTATGTCTCTTATGGCTTCCTAAATCGCTCATCCAATTGCAATGAAACTCGGTCGGCTTATTGCTTACATCTGCGGGATGGTTATAGGGATAGTACAATTATCTGCGGCCGAGGTAGCCTGGTTGGTAGAGCGTCAGTCTCGTAACCGTAAGATGCCGAGTTCTGTCCTCATCTCGGCCAAAGATAACCGTGCTGGCTTATAGCAGTGGGGGCACGTTGACTGCAAAGTCCTCCAAATCCCCATAACCTCTGAGGGTGCTGAATCAGGGATGGGTCGGTGTCTGATTTGGATATAAATTCTGACTTGTGGATGGATGAATAAGTTCGACCTCCCCCTAAAAAGGGTTGTGTCGTATGTGTTTGAGCAACGTCGCACTTTCACCTGAACGGTGCTCGTTCACAACGAAGGGCGCACACTTCTGCCTTCATTCGAAAGAGCTCTGCTCATTCGGACCTTGTATGACCAAGTGACATAAGACTCATCACCACCACAATTATCTAAAATAAAAAAAAAATTCCAATCTCAACCGCATCTATTTACCAAGGATTAATTTGCAAAATAACACGCCGAGGAGACTATTGATTATGTAGAAATGCTAAATGCAAGTGGAAGGTTAATATTTTGTAGATATTGTATGTAAATGTCATGCAAGTCATTCACAGATTTCATTCCTTTATTACAGATTATACGAGAAAGTTTGGAGGAGACCAACTCTGGGGTTTTGTATTTTAATTTTTTTTTTTTTTTTGTATAATTTTGTTGTTATTTATTTTTTGCAGTAAACACCAAAAATACTGTAGTAATAATGATCCCACCATCTTCATTTTCAAAAATTATCTTTTCAACTATATGAACGATTTTACGGCAAAAATATATTTCCTACGTTTAATCAATTTTAAAAGAAAATATTTTAATCAACATTTTCTAACATTAAATTTGACAATTCTGAACGAATATGAAACGAGTCACGAGATCCAATAAATAGTTTTTTTTCATTGCCATTCTGAAAGAACACCAAGTTTTCCAATTCTAAAAGAATAAACGAAACTAATATATAAAAACGAATATTCGTTTGTTCGTATTTTATATACTATCGTACCGTTCATCCTGTTTCGATAAAAAAAATTGCCAAATTATTGATTGACGGAACTAAAATATTATTTTGTTTTTTGGAGGCAGCAACGCGTCGGGTACCAGCTAATAACTTAAAAACGCAGTGATTTTAATTCATGAAATTTACTATGTGATCTCGTGATTCCAAACGCAATATCGCAAAAACTTACTTGAAACACATATTCTATTTTGTGGAATTAGCCTATTAACGAATGGAAAGGATAAATTGCCAAAGATAGCTAGATTAACACTGGTGTTAGGACCATCTAACTAATGAGATCACCCCTTCATTGCTATATTTTAATTGTAGTAGAAAAGGCGTCATTTAATAAGTTAGATGGTTTGGTACAGCTACGTATTATTTGTAAGGCACATATGCGTCAGTGACAGCGACTGTGTAAATCAAAAATGATAAATTCACGCCAAACTAACGCCCTTTCGTAACTATTGTCGCCAATTTCATGCATAGAATTGGTAGCCAAAACCAAGGTCCAAAACTGTACGTGAAGGTGGGAGGGGTTAACACCTTTAATAGATAGCCTACAATAAAGTTATGGGGCAACAACTTCCATTAGTTTTTGGCATGTTGCAACTGTCACATTAGTCCGCAACAAAACAATCAATTTTGATAGACATGCAGCAGGTTGGCTTTGTTTTGACATTGCGTTATTCAATTAAAAAAAAAAGACACGGAAATAATTACAGATGTCCTTCAAAAGAGAGATGCATTCTACCATGAACTTCACGGTTTCTTTCAATGCCAAGGCTGATATTTAGCGTCCCAAGAATAGTTTCTCAAGTTCTTCCTTTTTCTTAAATAATTGATGACTTTTTTTAAATATTTATCAATAGATAATAAGACTAAACTGTAATATTTCATACGCATTCTAAGAAATATATTACAAGATGTAGAAAAAATAATAACATAAACAAATGAAAATTACATCAGTGAGTGAAAAACAAAACTTTTATTAATTGAACATAAGACATTAAATTATAAAAATTGTTTAAAGATTCTGAAATGATAAGTTTTGCGTTTAACAAGGCCATAACATAGTATGAGATGACTTTTGATAACGAAAAATTAATTCTCAATTCATACATATGTACATATCCATTATATATATCCAAATACAGCGAAATCGGAGCACACAAACCTGATATACAAATTAATTTGCCTTTTTTAATTAATGAAATGTTTTAATAACATGCCAATTCAATCAAATTCACCGAAACTTTAATATAAGCTTTTATAAAGGTATTATTCTCCGTTTCTCGTATGAAATCGTGCCTTTTGGACAAGTGCATAGATTGTTATTTTTATACATGAGATTTATATCTTTCGTAGCATAGTAAAGAAAACCAATATGTCTATGGATACTATTACTTTATGGCATTGGTAATAACATTAATTTTGAAATATTGGCCTTTCGCTTAAATTTAATGCTTTACTGCAACTAGTGAATATCTTTGGTGAATTTTGGCGACTAACCGCTAACATGTTTAATATACAGTAGTATAAATTAAATTACAATAAAAATTATTACAAAATTGTATGCAAATTATTGTATTTTTGGAAGGTTGAGTATGTTTTTTGAATGTTTTTTCCCGATTGATTGAAATCGAATTTTGACATACAGCTACTATTGTAATCCCAGGATCATGCACCAGATTTCATTTACAGTAAAAGCTCCTTATTCGCGCTTTCACTATTCGCTTATTTAAAAAATGCGACCCAATTCCTATATTCGCGGCTAAGAATTTCTTTATTCGCGGATCAAATAAGTACATACATCACAATTCCAATAGGTATCCAACCCAATATCCTTTGTAAATGCTGTCAAATGGACTCATAAAAAAAGTAAAATAGATCTTGTTTCAACTTTGTCTGAAGTATGTTGTTAAATGCAAACTGCAAACAAAGCCGAAATCGAGAATGGAATAGGACGAGATGGGTTCGAACAGATAGAATCAAGTGACATTCAGGAATGGCTTGAATCGCAAAATGAAGATCTGACTGAAACTGACTTGGAGGATATGTTTAATTAACAGCCCATGGAAGAAGAGGCTTCAAAAAGCACTGGAAACGTGACGTTTCATTTGAAAAATCTGAGTGAAGGTTTAAGGATGTCAAATGAGCTGTGAGATTTCTCTATGAACGTCTATGGAACGAAGTCTTATTTTTAAGAGGCAAATTGCAAATGCGACTGCTGCGTATTAGTCTGAATGGAAGGAGCTTTTAAAAACTGCCAAGCAAGAGAAAATGACAAAATCCTTCAAACCATTGCCTAAGCCTTAAGATAATGAATGAAAATGCTCAAAAACTTCAATCAAATTTTTTAATATATATTTGTTTTTTTGCTCTCTAGGAACGTATCCCCTATAATCCCTTATAAATGACCATTCCGTATTCACGGTTTCTGTATTCGCGGCATATTTATGGAGCATATAAGCCGCGAATAAAGAGCTTTTACTGTATATTGCCTCATAAAGAAAGCTTACCACGAGTTCAGTGGTCGAATGGTTAAAGTACGAGATCTAAACAGGAGTTTGCGAGTTCGATGCTTGCCATGGCTGTTATATCTGAAGCGTTGGTTTTTAGTTTGTTTCTTAAAGTTCTGTAACATTCTATAAATAGCTGTTTAGTTTTTTCTAGTTTATTATTATTTTAGTTGTTTAGTTATATTATTATTAGTTGTTTTATTATAGTTACTTGTTATTAGTTGTTTCCTTAGTTGGTTCTTATTAGTTGTTGTTCTTTTGTTAGTTGTTTATTAGATGCTTCTAGAGTTGTTTGTTAGTAGTTTTATTAGTTGTAGTATTAGTTATTAGTTGTTTGTTTATTTGTTTCTCGAATATTCTGTTCTTGTATAAAAGCTGATATCCACTAGTCGTGGGCAACTTCTCGACTTTGTAAAGCTGGAAGTCGCTATTTTCCTTCAATAAACTTGTTTGTTAGTTTAAAGTTGACTGTGTGTTTATTTAGATCTTCGAGGCAATATAATTTATATTACTGAATTTTAGAGTTATCGTAATTTCGGAATGTACAAACTGGCAGAAGATCAACTCCTTGACGGATTTAGCTCCAAATTTGATATAAATGTTTACTTTTGATTGCAAAGCTGTGAAAAAATGCCAGACCTTTTGCATTACAAATCCTTGTTTGTTATATGAGCATGGAACTGCAATAAGTAGTACATCTTAATCACGAATTTTGGCTCCAACACTCTTCACAATGGCTAATATTTTACAACCTACTTTGAAAAATAAAAGCAATCAAAATATGTTGCAAAATAGATTACATCTATACTAATGTATAAATGTGAATGTTTGGATGGTTGAAAGTTTGTTACTCAATCACGCCAGAACGGTTGAACGGATTTGGATGAAATTTAGCACAAAGATAGATTAGAGTCAGGAATAGAGCATAGGCTACTTTCTATTCCGGTTCATTGAGAGTTTCATTTTTTTATTCATTAAAAACTAACATTCGCGCCAACAAGCTGAGGCCAAATCCAGCCAAATATCAGTAAGGCTAAAGCTTTTTCCCCCCAACAGAGTTGAATTTTTAACTGCGACCGATTATTTCAAACGATTATATTTATTTTCTTTGTATTTGATGTACATAAAATCAAATGTTGTTCATGAATCGATCTTTCGGATTCATTCTGAAGTATTTTTAAATTAAAAGAGAACAGAATAAAGGAAATAAAAAAATTCTAATCTGATTCGCGTTACCGCAACTGGCGTAGGAAAGTCAGACATGTGCGTTACGCCAGCTGGCGTTGAAAGTTCGTGCGCGATTGTTGAGAACTGCGTTTTCATTTAAATAACAATTTAAAAAGTGATATTTATAATATTGTTGTAGCTATCTCCATCTCGATCCATAAATAAAATGGATTTGAAAGGACTAGATTGATTGTTCTGTTTTAATTCGGGTATGCAATGTAAATAAATTGTTTTAGCGTTAGTTGTGTGTTTTTGTTATCAAACTGTATTTATGTTATATATTTTTCGTATATGCTTATACTTTTAAATGTATCGTTTTTAGGTTAGGTTTAATTTTGGGGGGGCTTTATTTGATAATTATTTGTACATATACTTCAAAATTTGCACGCGAACAGAGTTGCGGGTAATAGCTAGTATAAAATAATGATTCCTGTTAGAAAAACGTAAAATTGCTGGTTTTTCGAGCAGGGACTTCAAAAATAACTTATTTACAGCATTTATTGTTATAAATATTTTCGATATGTATACTTTTCCATTATACCGGCGCAAATCTCGCCAAGCAGACTTTTTGGCAACAGCACACAGTCGCCACTTTGGAGCAGGTGCAGGCCAAATGGCCACGACTTTCTTTTAAAAATGTGGCGGCAAAAGGTTACCGGCGGCGATATTCCGTTTGGCGTCGGTTGCATCATTATTGGCGACTTTTCTCTTTCGCCGGTATAATGGAAAAGTACCATGTTTTCAATAACTCCAAATACTTACCCATAGATGCGTCCAAATTTTTGATACCTCTGTAACTCTGTTTCTTGAATGGACTGAAAAGAAAGAAAAAAATTACTAAAAGCTTTTTTAAAGAAATAACTAAGCTTATTTTTTTCCATTTAGGAAAGTAAATTCCTTAAAATCTCAGCAAATTTATTGCGAAACACATTATTATAAGCGCACTAAAAATGATTTTTTTTATTTTAATTAATTTCTTTACATATATATGTTATTATTTTAATTCCTAATCTGAGATTTTTAATTTTAAATATATTATTTAATACAGAAAGTATTTTTTAAGT